>JAESVK010000669.1:246297-260025 GCA_017140935.1 Hamamelis virginiana | reverse complement strand
ACTACCTATCCTCCATATGAGTTGGTTTAAATCTGTGCTACTCTTCACACGGTTAATTAAATATCCACTTTAATAAACCTTTGAGTAGGAACTCTTTTAGAATAGATGTATTTGAGAAATATCAGTCTCTCTATCTCAACACCTTGAGATGCATATTTCTCTTATCATTTATTCATGGACCTTATCATATATGTTAGAACATATTAGATAAGTTATACCTTCCATATATTATGATAATATGAAACTTAATATACCCTTTAGGATTGGTTTTAGGGCATACTTCTAACATTATATTCCACCATTAGATCCTTTTAATGCATCCATGTGATGATGTGGAACGTTATTTTTTAGAGTTTGACAAGGTTTGTGAGTCCACACCCTTTCTCGGCATCCTACCTTGGAAGCCTAAAGGTAAGCTAGTTTCCCCAACACCTTATATTCTTGTTTCTACTTTCTTAAATAAGTTTATTGTGTTTAAGGTAAAGCTTTTATCGGCTAAGGCAGTGAAACGGAAACTTGTTTTTGGGAGAAGACCAAAGGAGAAGATTCAGGTTTGAGTTTGGTGGTATGGTATGGTATGAATTGATTTATTTATTTCTCTGTTGCATTTTGTCTATCGTCCTTTATTGTGATTTACATACATTGAGGACAATGCATGATTTAAGTTGGGGGGGAAGGAATAAATAAATTTTTGGAAAATTTCAGTCATTCCCTTAAGCATTGAGTGATTTTTGAACTTGTTTCAATATGTGTATGCTTTTATTAGTCTACAAATCTCTGAGTTTTGGTTTGTTTTGAGCTTATGCATATATGTGTAGATGAATTTCCGAATTGCACATGCACGAATCATTCAAGATATTTTATGAACCAAAGCATACCTTGCTTAAATTTGTCTATTCTTATTTCATTCTTCATCTTGTGTCTCCATATAAAAATTCTGTTTTTATCTTCTTTTTCTTTCTTATATATTCATTTCGCATCCATTTTTTATGATTAGTTTAGCATTTGCATGATGGATAGTTTTGTTGCGCATTATTTAAACATCTGTGAGTCATGGAAAAGGATCATAGGCTATCTTTGTTTATTTGAGCTTAAATTCTTTCATATTTATATTGCCATTAGTAACTAATTCGAGCCTTCAAGTTTCCTTTTCTTGGCCAGCTTAGGGAGTCTAAGGGTAGAGGTTAGATGAATCAATTCTTAGTTGGAGAGTCGTTTTCGAGTCTTGTTTTTGTGTTTTGGTGTTTTGTGTGCCATGGCTCAGTATTGAGCAGTTTCTTTTTGTAAAGGAGTTGGAATTTGTGATATGGATGATCAAAGGGTTAAATATTGCATCTTCGAAAAAAAAATATGAAAAGAAAGATAGAAAGAAAATAAGAAATTTTTTTTAAAAAAAAGGTTTCCTTGTTTACTACCCCTCTCAAAGCTGAAAATATAAAGCTCAATTCAAGTTGGAGGGTGTGTAAAGAAAAAAAAAAGATCAAAAGTGAATGATGCAACAAGAATAAAAACCTAGAAATTCTTTATATTCCAATCTTCTTTGAACTAAGTGATTCTGCTAAAGAGCATGGTACATTATTTTTAGTCTTGGAGGGTTGGGTTATGTGTTTTGAGTCGGTTGTGTAGTTTTGAGTAGTTTTTATGTGTCTTGTCTTGTTTTAATTTAGGATTTGTGTTGTGATGGTTGGGTAGAGAACCTCAACTACGTTTTAAACCATCACATGTTTTTGTTTTCCATCATTAAACCAAAAGGCATTATTGAGCACATAAAGTCCTATTTGATTCCATGAATTAATTATGTTTTAATTTTGTTGCACACTCTCTCTCTCTCCCACTATGATTTTCGGCCACATGGGTTTGGAACCCTAGTGTGCCTTATTTTATTTAATATTTTCATGATCTTATGTTCTTCATATGTTTTATAAAGTGTTTATAAAGTTTTCAAAATAAATTTTATTGTTTTTGAAAATCAAAATTGAAGAACATAAAGATTTGATGAAAAGTGTTTTTATGAAACAATTTTAGTGTTCTTGAGAGATTGTAAAATTCATGTGATGACTTATTGTTTTTAATTGCTTGAAAACATTTAGGGATGCTGCTAGATGATATATAAATGTGTTAAAAACGTTTTAGCATGCTTGTATGTGGAAAGGATTAATTTTGAAATCGTTTTGAAATTAAAACTGGGTTGCTGTTTTTATGGGCAGCAATCATGAAGCTTTTGTAAAATCCATGGAAAATAGTTTCTGGGATTTTTGAAGCTTGCCACCTATTGAATTCATTAATTTAAGGTCTTAACAAAGTCTAGGAAGAGTTCCCATGATTTTTAATGACCTTGAATAGCCACACTAGAATTTTTGTGAATAAGAGTCAATTCTGGAAAATCTGACTCTCTGTCACAAAATGTCTCTAATTGATACCAAACGTTGCAATCAAGTCTTGAGACCCCTGCCATTGTTTAGAGGACTGAAAAACCTAGTGAATTGAAGTGTTTCCATGACTTAGTTCACTTTAGGTTATGCCCAATAAATGCATTTGTGCATAAATTCCAGATTCTGCCATAGTTTGGAGTTAGTGTCACAAAGTGCCTTAAAATGATACCAATCGTTGGAATCACTAAATGAGACCTATGCCATTTGAAAGAGGACTGAAAATCCTTGTGAAATAGAGTATTCTCACATTTTAAAAGTTTGTTTTAATATAGGAAAGTTTAGTCCCAAAACAGTAGCTGAATTCATAGTTTTGTGAAAAACTAGGTTTGAGTCTTTTCAAGAATTTTGGTTTTGAGTTATTATTTAATTCCTTCCATATAGGTTAATGTTGATTAATCTATAATGCATTTTAAAGTGTTAAATGCATGATAGGAATTATGAGATTAATTTCTCAAATTAAATTCTATTTATTTAAAACCCTAATTGTGTTAATTGGGAGTTTTCCTTAAGAAAAGACACTTTTACATTCATATGAGATATGATGGTTTTGTTTTAAATGAGATTTAAAAGATTGTTATTATTGTTATGAGATAATAATAATAATAATAATATTGACTTTAATTATTAAATGCCATTGCCATCATTGCCTTTCTTTTATTATTGTTGTTTTTATTTATGCAATGAGTTTGTATAGATATGAATGGATAATTATGGACTTAAGACCAATTAAATGAGATGTGATTGGCCGCATTAGATGTGTTTGGATTATTTTAAGGGTTGTATTTAAAGTTGTTTAAATTTAAGTAATGTAATTAATTTGAGGCTTGCATGCCTCTTTCCCTCTCAATCCCTATGTATCCCCTATCTCCTTAATCCCCTTCTTTCTTTTATTTTAAATGTAATATTGGATACTTGGTGGAGCATGGTGGACTTGAGGTGCATGGTGGAGTTTTGTATGAGAGGAAAAGGTAAGCACTTGAGAAGGACTTGGCGAAGACTTCAAGACTTTTCGAAAATCTTTTAGTCTTGATGTAATAGTTACATAGTTTTAATTACGATCACTTAAACCTCATTATAGACCTAGGGTTCATCTTATTGGCTCAAAGCATGAACCCACCCTAAAGTCCATAATTAATCCAAGGCCCATTAATATATGAGATGTATGCTTGGCAGGGGGCCTTGACCTAATTTATTATATGTTCAAGATGAATCCACCATAGCCTCTAGAAGGACAGTGGGAGGATAATCGAGAACTAATAATAAAGTTTGGTTTAAAATTTATATGTATGTTTGATATATATATGATGCATGTGATGTATGTCTATTTCAAATGAGACCTTTATACAAAACCCCTTTTAATTCAAAATTAAGTTGTAAGGAAGAGGCCTTGGGCTTTATCCTAGCCTCCCATCATTCCATGATAGGTGGATTCTTATGGTGGATGTGTTTGGCTGCAGATATGCGGGAACATGTTCATCTTGAGGGTTCATACTGTCTTGTTTTAATATTGGATATCATAAGGTGCGATAATGGTGTATCCCAAGAACCTATTATGTGAGGGGTACAACATTCAATTGACCATACTTATGCGAATGATGGGTGTGACTTAACTAAAGAGTACTATCCAAGAACCTATTATGTGAGGATACTACAATTTAGAGGCTAAAGGATGATTGGAATTTGCTTTAGAAGCATTAGGATAAGAGTTATCCACTCATTAAGGGTTAGTATCCAAGAACCTATTATGTAAGGATTACTAATTTTTAATGGGACCCCAATCCCTACTATGGAAATTCAGATGATGAAATTCCCGAGTCTCATCTAAGGGAGTATGAGATTTGAATAAAATAGTGGGAGGTACCATAAGACTTAGAAACCAATAGGTATTTATGTTTTGAATAATATGAAATTTACTGTTATTATTTTCTGTTGTAGATGGCTCCACTAAACCCCTTATCTAGAATCCTTGATGACAACCGTCTGACTGGTCCCAATTTCAATGACTGGGTTAGGAACCTGAAAATAATCTTAGCTGCTGATAAAATTGAATATGTTATCAAATCTCCACGCCCCAATGCTTTACCTGAGGGGGCATCTGAAAAAGAGCGAGACACTTATAATAAGTGGCTTGAGGATGATGTGCAAGTCAGGTGCTACATGATGGCATCGATGACCAATAAGCTCCAAAGGCAACATGAGGTCATAGACAGTGCATATGCGATCCTCAAGAATCTTAAAGAGTTGTATGAATCACATAACAGAATTGTAAGGAACAATGCTGTGGGTGATCTTTTCTCTGCTAAGATGGTGGAAGGGACATCAGTGAATGAGCATTGTCTCAAGATGATCCGGAACATCCACGCTCTTCATGATCTAGGTGTCGAGATCAATTCGGAGATGAGTACAGATATTCTACTTCATTCACTTCCTTCAACCTTCAAACAATTCATCATGAACTTTCACATGACTGATGTGAATGATAAAGTTTCTTTAACTGATTTGATGAATATGTTGAGTACTGCTGAGGAAACCTTGAAAAAGGATTCCAAAGGAAATGTTTTGGCTATAGATGGGGCATCAACTTCTAAACCCAAGCCCAAGGGCAAAGGTAATAAGAAGAAGAAGCCCAATCTTAAGCCAAAAGGAGGAGTGAAGAAGAAGAATACAAAGGGAAAGTGTTTCCACTGCGGCAAGACAGGTCACTGGAAAAGAAATTGCAAAGAATACCTGGCTTCGTTGAAGAATGGTTCTTCTGATGGTACGTCTTGTATTTGATTTACGAATTGAGAATTAGTATTATTTTGCTTTTTGGTATGAGTTTCCTAACTATTTTTCTTGTACAATGCAATTGTATGTAGGAGACAAAGGGAAGCAAAAGGTCGAGTAGATATTCAGCTTTCAGTGTTTGGAAAGGATCAAGAGTTGCTGCCTTCAACACTATAGCTCAATTATTGACTAGTTTATTTAGAATTTGATGAACTTTTAATTATTGCCAGTTTGAAATAATTACTTCTTTAGAAGTTTTTTATTTATTTTTGAATATTTCGATTATTTAAAACAGTTTATTTATAATATTGATTATTTGGATAATTTCTGGCAATTAATTTTAAAGTTCTAAATTCTTCATGAATGCTATTAAATATATATGATTCAACCATGTAGGGTTATATTAATAAATGAATCTTGACACTTTGTTTGAATTCATTAATTAATATAATTCAATCATCTTATTTATAAGGACATTAAAAGGATAATACATGAGATGTATAAACCTTACATTTAGTTTGAAATACTTCATATCTATTTTCAATATTTGAAAGTGTTCAAAGGATTCAAAACTATGAATATTTGAAGAGTTCAAATTATTCATTTGAAGTAAAGCTAAAAGGAAAATATTGAGAATATTTTAGTTGAATCATTTATATAAAGAGGACCTTAAATATGTTAAACGTTATAGTTTAAAGATTTATTTTAAATATGAGATATTTCAAATAAACCTTGAAAGCTATGCTTTCTTTAATAAAGAGTTATTAGAAAGCAATGTTTCCATAATGGTTGAGAACCATTCCTTTATGAAACATTATAAGGGATTTTATATTATTAAAGAGTTTAATAAATAAATACCTTGTTTCAAAAAGGACTAGTGGGAGCAATAAAGTCATCATTCATTCTCACCTTCCTTTATTTAAGTACATACTTTAAATACTAAGTGTAGTATCATGAATTCCATAAAAGTTATAGGAATTCTAATCTCTCAAAAATGTTGATTTTATGAGGGATTATATATGAGTTTAATATTTGAGAAATATGGAATCTCATAAAAGATTATGTACTTAATATCATTAATGCTACAAAAGTTGTTGGCAGATATTGGAATTATTTAGAATAATGATCCTGAATAAAAGTGAGTATATTCTTAAGTTAGTTAAGATTGTGATACTTACATGAATAAAGGAATCTAAAAGGATGCCATTTACAAGTTGCCTAAAAGAATGCCTAGTACATACTGTTCTCTACCAAGAACATAGGTCTCATTTAATAGACATCAGAGTTGGCAACAAAATTATAGTTTAATTACTATTATTGAAAATAATAAAGATGCAAAGTTTGTTTGCGTAGGATCTCCATTGCCATAACGTCTATGGGAGTTATAAAGCCTTGTCTTTCGAAGACTAGTATAAGATACTATGGTGATTGGCTTTAGTGTAAGTGGGAGATTGTTAGAAGTATGCACTAAAACCAATCCTAAAGTGCATATCTATTTCATATTAGGATAAGAAGGTACTATTTATCGTCTGTATATTCAATTGTATATACGATAATGTCCATGAATAAATGATAAGAGAAATATGTATCTCAAGTTTGTTGAGATATGAAGACTCATATTTCTCATACACATTTATTCTAAAAGTGTTCCTGCTCATAGGTTTATTAAAGAGGACATTTATTAAACCGACAAGAGTAGCACAGATTTAAACTAACTCCAATGGGAGGATAGGTAGTATTTCCTATCAGTGTAGTGACACTTAGGTTAATCTGTGGGTGCATATTAGAGAATATGTACACTGAACATGATCTACTAGAATGTTCCTATGGATATTAAGTTAAAGGAATATTCTTATGTTACGTCCATTTGGTAATCCTAAGACCTGAGACACCATGGATGTCTTATGCCTGAGTTGTTAGGGTTTGATAGTGTTTTATACAGCCTTAATCTTAAGGTTGTAGTCGGCACTCATTGGCTCTAATAGGTCTTGCATGAAGGCATATGAGTGGTCAATAAGGAATCATCACTCTCAGTATTATGAGAGAGAATGTCAGGGTCAGTTCTCAAATATAACTCTCAATGTGAATCTCTGGCCAAAGTGATAGATGAAATATGAAAGGGTTTCATAGGGTTCATCTTATTGAGATTATTATTTGAAGAACATATGACAAGAAAGTTAAGATAGGTTTTGACTTATATCCATACCCTAAATATCTTAACTATGACATTAGGGGATGAAGGGTTAAGTAACAAGAAGGGTTCACATAGTTCTGCTATTCACCCAAACCTAGGGCACGTCATGACACATTGCTAGACGTCACTCATGACCAGTGAAAGCCTATTGATAAGTGTTATCAATGAGGGCATAATTGGAATAGTTTCAATTAAACATTTAAATAGAAAGTTTCTATTTTAGGAGACATGGAGATGTCCCTAGTCACTGCTAGGTTGGGGTGAACCCAATGGGTCACACACAAATAAAGAACATAAGAGAGCCTCTTGAATTAAAGAGAGAAGGGAATTTCCTAAAACTAATTCCAATAATAACCTTATATATTATTTGTGAATATATATAAGGAATTAAGTTATATATTAATTAGTAATATATAAAAGGAATTAAGTTACTTTTAGAAATAAGTATTATATAGAAACCCTAGGGGTTTTCTATAAATACTAGAGCTTGTGACATGCTAGCACTAAGCCTCCATCCTCACTTTAGAGAAAAAGTTTATCTCCCTCTCTCAAGCTTGATTCTTCCATTGTTGAGAAGCTTCAAGGATTCAAGCGGTTTTGTGTTCGTGTGGACTTCGTTGGAGACTTCATCCGTTTAAAGTTCGAGATCAACAATTGCAAATCGAAAGGCGTATCAAGTAAGATTTATTTATGTTTGATAAATATATTTGCTTATATGGAAATCATATGTCCTTATGCTTGTACGATCATGGTTAGGATATTCGATGATGGAATCATCTTTTATAAAAATTTTATTTTGTCTTCCGCTGCGATTCCATGATTTCGAACGATTCCTTTCAGCTTTTCCTATCGGTCTTACAACCGGCAAAATCCGCATCCGAATAACTAACAATACTGAAAGAAGCATGCTTAGGATACAATAAGCCTAAATCATGAATTCCAACAAGATATTTGAAGATACGTTTAACGGCATGCAAATGGGACTCCATGGAATTAGCTTGAAATCTAGCACATAAGCATACACTAAACATAATACCGATTTACTAGCGGTTAAGTAAAGAAGACTACCAATCATACCTCTATACAATTTTTGGTCAACCTTCTTACTATTTTCATCAAGATCAAGCTTAATGTAAGGACTCATTGGAGTGGGACTAGATTTGACACATTCTATGCCAAACTTCTTTAGCATGTCTTTCACATACTTAGCTTGATTGATTAAGATGCCTTCTTTGGTTTGCTTGATTTGGAGGCCAAGAAAGAATGTCAATTCTCCAATCATGCTTTTCAAATTCCTCTTGTATGATCTTAGCAAACTCTTGACAAAGAAGATCATTAGTAGCACCAAATATAATATCATCAACATAAATTTGAACAATAAGCATATCATTATCTTTGAGCTTTATGAAAAGTGTAGTATCAATTTTGCCTCTTATAAAACTATTTGAGAGCAAAAAGTTACTTAACCTTTCATACCATGCTCTAGGAGCTTGCTTTAAACCATAAATAGCTTTTGACAGTTTGTACACATGATTAGGATGAGTGCTATTTTCAAAATCGGGAGGTTGTTTAACATAAACTTCCTCCGAAATATAACCATTTAGAAATGCACTCTTCACATCCATTTGATATAATTTGAAATCTTTAAAACTAGCAAAAGCAAGGATCATATGAATAGCTTCTAGTCTAGCAACCGGTGCATATGTTTCATCATAATCAATACCTTCTTGGTTATTATAGCCTTGTGCAACTAGTCTTGACTTATTCCTAATTACATTATTGTTTTATCTTTGGTGGTAATTCTTGAGGGTGAGGTATTAAGTGAGACCAATTAAATGGTTGGCCTCAAACACTATTGTAACACATTACATCTATTGCTCAATTGAAGATATCGTAAGCATTAGAAGTACATAAAAATTAATAAAAAGTATAACATCTATACTATATCAGAAAAGTGAGGATCTACTTTTTACTGATTGATTTCCAATTCCCAGTTCAATTTTGCAATTCGCAACTCAATTTTGCAATTGATTGAAAATTGGAGCTTTGATTTTGACTGCCAAATTGGAATTGCAATTGTGATCATGTGCTTTGTGTGAAGTGGCAGGCTTGGATGTGTGGAATTCCTTGTTTGCCCTTGTATGTGTTTGGGTTTTCTTTATGCTCCTTGTAAAGCCATTGGTAATATTGTCTTTTCATTTGGTGCATTAATAGATGGAATGACTTCTCTGCTGGCTTTTTTATTCTTTAGTTTGGAGAGTTACCATTTGTGGACACCCCATTTTTACAAATTATTTCTACCATATTCATCTTCATCCTTTTTGTTTCTAAAAACCTATTTAGTACCAATGATGGAATGGTCATTAGGTTTAGGCACTAGTTCCCAAACTTGATTTCTTTCAAATTGATTTAGTTCTTCTTGCATGGCCATAATCCAATTTTCATCATTTTCGGCTTCACTAAAAAGTTTAGGTTCAATTTGAGAAACAAATGCAATGTTGCCACAACCATGTCTAAGATTAGAACGAGTGTTTACCCTTTGAGAAGGATTACCTATAATTTGTTCAATATGATGATTCTTTACAAATTTCCAAACTCTAAGAAGTTCATGAGAATCTTCTTGTTGAGGTTCATCATCCTTTGGTAAGGACTCCTTTGGTGTATATTTTGGAGCTTCATTTGATGAGTCATTTGAGGTTGGATCATTGGTTCCTTCATTGGATGGAAGAACAATCCTAGGTGTATCATCTTCATGCACAATTTGTTTCGAAGTAAAGGGATTAGCTTCATCAAAAACAACATGAATAGATTCTTGAACCATTTGAGTGCGTTTATTATAAACTCTATAGGCTTTACTATTCATAGAGTAACCAATAAATACACCTTCATCGGATTTAGCATCAAATTTAGATAAATGTTCTCTATCATTTAAAATGAAGCATTTACAACCAAAAACTTTGAAATATCCAATGTTTGGTTTTTTACCCTTCCAAAGCTCATATGGAGTTTTGGACAAATGAGGTCTTATAACCACTCTATTTCCCACATAACATGCGGTATTAACCGCTTCCGCCCAAAATGACTTACGAAGATTGTGTTCATTTAACATTGTTCTAGCCATTTCTTTTAATGAACGATTCTTCCTTTCAACTACCCCATTTTGTTGAGTTTTGGGAGCCGAAAAGTTATGTGAGTAACCTTTTTCGTCACAAAAATTTTCGATGTCTTGGTTTTTAAATTCTCTACCTCTATCACAAAAATTTCGATAATTTTGTGCTATCGTTGTACGGGGGGCGTATTAGCTCGAGAATAATGTAATTTCGTGCTATCGTTGTGCCAGGGGCACATTAGCCCGAGAACAACGTAATTTTGTGCTATCGTTGTACCGGGGGCGTATTAGCCTGAAAACAACGTGATATTGGCTGTTGTTGTGCCGGGGGCTTATTAGCCTGAGAACAACGTCTTGATATACATCTTGTGAGCTTGGTCTTCGAAATAATGGGTATTACACTGCATTTGTAACTGAACTAAACTCATACAATTTTCTCCTATGGAATTATGAACTGGATATAAACTGCTTTACAGGTATACTTTTCACTGAAAGGCCACCCTTGTAACGCCCCAACCTAACATCCATACTGACCCTTCCGGATAGGTCGACACGTGTCAAGATAGAGGTACAATCTGACCTGCTCATTCGTATTTCTTCATGAGGTACAAAAATTTAATAAATAACAAAATGAAATGTTATGTCCATACATTATGACCCATTCGTCAGATATAATACAATTAGGAAATCAAATATATTGCCAACATCCCTGGCAAATGAGCTGTATCATAGATCAAAAGTATTCTAAATAACTGAATATAACTTAATAAATTTCTCATATAATATGTATGACCAAAACAGGAACTGACTATGCAGCTATCCACCATTTCCAAAGCAGCAAATTATGCAAACCAAACATGTACTTCGAGTCAACCTGAAATATACTGCAATAAAGCAGGGGTGAGCGTCAACGTACTCAGTAGGGATAATATGACCTCTACGCATTAATAACAACATAGTGATACATGGAATATTCATATAAAGTTCACATTTCAATAATATTAAAGTTTTATAAACAAATTTGGTAAACATAAATTTTAGAACAGCGTGGACTTTCAGTGAAAAACCATAATCTCCATAGTCAGTAACAATATCAGTAGCCAGTAACCAGGCGTATGCCTCGCATGCGGAATGTCCCATCGCATGTGGACAATAGCCAAAAAAAGCGTCCTAGTCCATAGCATGGCACTATACGTCGCCTCGCGGGGCCCAAAGTATATATATAGAATGCTCAATTCACGCGCAGGTCCATAGTATACCCATCGGTATGGAGTTCGGCCCGATTGGCATATGCGTCACTTCGTTAGGTCCCTAGCATATCCAATCTTGGACTGAATTATATTATAGGGTTGTTGATTAAAGGCTAACAAACCTGTAGCTCAACCGGGCTACTATTAAACCAGGCCGGGGACCGTAGTCACTGCCGCACCCAAAATATAACCGAAAGGGGCCATGGGCCCCAGGCCCCCAATGATACAATTCAATCCACAATCATGTATAGATATAATAATGCATGTCCTGAAAGATATAACTAATCATCATGCCATGTCCACCGAGATGAGGCCGGGACCGTAGTCGCACTGCCGCCAACATCCTCGCGTGGTAGTATCTCATCTCAAGAACCAGGATCCATCGTAATGAGATTAGGGGAGCAAGCTCAAGCCTAAACCTCTGGCACGCATGGTATCCAATATATAGTGACCCGGAACCCATAAGCAGGCGTTCCCTTTTATATACAAAAATTTCCAAAGCCTCAGCTCAAAACAGATATAAAACCAGTTTTTCCAAATCATAGTCTTTCCAAAATGATGGGAATAACTCAAGTTTAAACAAATCCACTTTCTCTGTACATTAACCTTTTTAAAAGATAGGGCATTCTTGAATATCAATATCATGCATCACGAATCAAAGTAGTTTAGTTTAAAACCCTATCAGCTTTGTTCAGTAAAATAGTTAATAGGAAAGGCCCATTCCCATATGTATAAACAATTCACCAATTGTAAACATTTCTACGTAAAACCTTTCTTATAGTTCATAAAATTTGCCACACAAGTTTTACAGCTCATAAACAAGTGTATTCCATGTATCTAGTTGACAGTTCAGATATAAAACATGGTTCATGATTCATATCACTCTCATAACATAATAAAATAAGGAGTAAGGTTCGCAACCGTTATTAAATCATAAAGTTCAGTATGTGTTTGGAAATATACAGTGTTCTCATAACAGTTGTAAATTTGATATATCATTACCAACGGTAAAAGGTTTCTTATCCCTACCTCAAAATAGCTGTGTTTTCCAACCCTTGTGGCTCCACGAGCCTCCCAATGCAATGCTTGATGCACCCAATGCAAGTGATCCTCCAAAGGACCCTACCAACACTAATAAACAATCAACAATGCATGCAAGAAGGATCAAAAGAAAGTATAAGCATTCACAGTTCAAAAGCAAAGCAAAATGATTCTCAGAACTGCTCACTCGTGACCCTAAGGATTTAAAACCCCAAAATGTCAAACCCAAGACTCTAAAACTTCTGAAATATATCCTCAGCTGTGTCAAGCTGCCACACGTTGAATTTCATGGCCAAACGCAAAGCGGATTTGAGGATATAGGCCAAAGAAGACAAAGTGTACTCACGAGGGGCAAATCTGGTATTATCAAAATAACTCTCTCTCCAAAAGGAATTCGACCTCAAGACTATAAAATCTAGAAACTAGACTGCATAACCTTTCCGTACATATAAAGTACGCGAAAATCAGAGTTCATATGCAAAAGTTATGAAGGTTTGAAGTTTAAAAAAAAAAAAAAATTTGTAAAATAACCATTATTTATAATGGTAGGGGCAAAATCGGAATTTAGCTTATAAAGGTGACCATTTCCAAAATTTGGTTGTCTTCTTCACGAAGACTTTCCTGCAACAGTTTCTGCACTTAAAAATATATATATATATATATTCAAAATGAAAACAAGGTCATATGATTATATTAAACTATAAATCAAAGGTTAAAACCTTAGTTTACATATATATATATACATTTTAAAAACCCCAAAATAAAAAAAAACACCATAAAATCGCCATGGCTGGAGCTGCTGCTGCCGGAGCTACCATGGCCGGCGCTGCCATGGCCAGAGCTTTAACTGAGCTTCAAACCAGCCCCTTTAAAGCACCAAAAATAATAGTTTAAAATCAAAGCTTGAAATAAAAAAAAAAAAAAAAAAAAAAAAAA
>JAESVK010000669.1:224924-240781 GCA_017140935.1 Hamamelis virginiana | reverse complement strand
ATATATATATATATATATATATATATATATATATTGGTTCCAGTTAGACATAGTTTTGGCACATGATTTTCAAAATTCAATGTAAGGCATGTTATTTGGGAAATTAACTGGGGGATTAGATGTTCTACTTATACACTTCACCAATGACAAAAATTACATTTATTTAACGACTGATTTTTCAAAATACCTTGAAACCATTACACTTTTTGTCAGAATTATGGTATTTTTGAAAAGAAAATAAAATCAGTCGTTGGAATATATTTTGGATTAGTGTATTTTTGACATGTAAGAAATATTTTTTCTTCCTATTTTGTTTTATTTTATTTTTAAATTTAAATTTCTATATTTTTATCACTAAGATAATCTCATGTCATATATAAAAACTATGATTTTTCGAAAGGAAATTTTTTGGTAATTTGCTTGAATTTTTGTTTCCGGAGTTGGTGGCCCCACCACTGCTTTTTGTTGTGATTCGAACCCATTTTGAATGGACAAAATTTTTTATAATCATATATAAAAAATATCAACGATCGGTGTCCACCTTAATCTTGATTTAAGATCCACTCACCATTATGATACATATTTTGAAAAATCGACTGTTAGATTAGTATGTCATGTATACAAAAAATCAAAGTAATCCAATTAATTGTCGGTTTTTAAAATACAGTCTGTTAAGAAATTGTTACAACATCCAACAGTAAATACTGTTAGAATATTTCACGAACTGTACTTTGAAAACCAATTGTCAAATTACTGTGACTTTTGACATACATGACATATATGAGAAGATTATTTAATCCAACGGTTTGTTTTTCAAAATACCTATCCTATGTGAGAAAATGGTGAGTGGAATTTAAGGTCTGATCCTTAAATGATCATTTCTGATCATATATATAGTGATTATATATTTGTTGGTATGTTCTGTGTACATATGCTGATTTTAATTAAAGTAAAATGAAACTTTTAATTATTTGTAGTATAACCAATTGTGGTGTATGCATTTTGAAAAATCGATCAATAGGTTAGATAATCTTTTTTATGCATGTCAGGCATGCCAAAAATCACATAAATCCAACTATTCGTTTATCAAAAATGTAATTATGAAAAGTTATGACAGTTGATTTTTTAACAGTTTTTAACTATTACAATTTTTTACTATCTGTATTCTGAAATCATGTGCTTTTTGTCATGGATGACATCCACAAGAATAGTAGTTAATCTAAATATTTATATTTTAAAATACATATCTCACAACTTGAACTGATTTTAAGATTTTAACCGAACTTACTCTAAAAAATGAAATGGAATCCCTTAGATAATTTGTTTTGTTAGGTGAGGGCGCCTAGATTTGCTTGCCAATTCACCATATATACTCATTCCTTGGACCCCAAATTCGAATAAAATTATACACACACTATTACATAAAAGAGAAATTATTCTTTTAATTAATGTTTTCATAAATTTTTTATTTTTTTTTTAATATTAATGTTCTTTAATTTATTAGTACCAATGAAGTTGTTTTGACTCAAGTAAAAACTTAAAAATGGTGAGGTACGTGATAACTGATAAGCATTTAAACAATTGTGGCAAAATGCAACGGTAAATACTGGTGTTTTATGGACTGTACGTTTTTTGAAAATCAATTGTCATATCATTATGATTTTTGGCATACATGTCATTCATAAGAAAATTATCTAACACAACGGTCGATTTTTCAAAACACATGTCCTATGATTCAGAGAAGGGGTAGGCTAATTATAAGATAGATAAGAACGTCCTAATCAAAATTCTCTCCCTTTCTATATATATATATATATATGGTTAGGTTTCGGTGACACATGATTCTTATCCATGGTTTGACACATGATTTATGAAACCTTATATATGACATGTATTTTGAGAAATTGACAGTTAGATTAAATATTTTGTTTATATATATTACATTTGCCAAGAATTATATTGATCTAGTGGTTGTTTTTTCAGAACACCAACAGTTTTTTATAATTTATTTCAAAACTATTATAGTTTTAAAAAAGTTGGTGTTGAATCAATGTGATTTTTGGGAGACATGATGCGTATAAATCGATCATCTAATCCAATTGTCGATTTCTCAAAATACCTATTTCATATATGATTTTGCAAACCATGTCTCAAACTACGCATAAGAACCATGTGTCACCCAATCTTCACCCTATATAATATATAATTTAAAGCACATATATGTGCTGAAAGTTGGGTGGTCGAAATGGCACGAGAGTTTGGCACCCACCACCCACAAGCCTTTGGCCATTGTAGGTTAGCTGCGAAGTTTCCACGCACTCTGGTAGGTACTAATTAGTTGTCGTCCGTGTGTTTTTACCTTTTTTATTAGACCTTAGAAGAGAATAATCAATCCCTCAAAGTCGGTTCCTGCATTATCTGTGTTTTTGGCAAATTACGAGTGGATTTGAATATAAAAAATAAAAAATAAAAAAAATAATTCATAATTTAAGAAAATTTTTAAAAATTTTTGTTGAGTATAAAAAATAGATAATTATTAAAAATTAAAGAAAGAAATGAAATAAGATAGTTATAAAAATATTGAATTGTGTTGAAATTATATATTATATATGCACAAATTTGGACTATGTGCTAGACTTATTAATAAAGTATCATCTAAAGAATTTAGATTTGCTCCTAATGAGTAAAAATATTAGAACCTTATAATGTATAATCCAACGACTGAAATAAGCATATAGGGCAATCCAATGGCTGAAATCAAAACACAAATATCCTCCCACTTGATTTTCGCCTCCCTCTTTAGCATTTTTAATAAAATGAAAGCAATAATTCTTTCAAACATAAATAGGAAAAAAAATAATTAAAGGTGAGAGTGAGAAAAGAAGTTATGTGGGATCCATAATTTAAATATAAAAGAAGTAAATTAATTATGGAGAGAAAGAAAAGTTAGATGAGATCCACGCGAGTAATGAATTGAGAGTTTTGAAGATTTTAATTTCAATTAATAAGTTTGACCAATTTAATAATGTTATGTTCTTTTAAATTAAATGGAGGTAGAACTAATAACAATGAACAACATGAGATAATTAAAGAGAGAAGAGAATGATTAGAGTGTCACATCAAATGTACTGTATTATATATAGGGAGTGAGTGGAAGCATGGGTTGACTGTAGCCTAGGATAGGTTTGAGTCAGATCGCCGAAGTAAGTCGGGCAGCAGTGTGTGAGTAAGTCCCGCAGTAAGGCAGGCTTAGGCAGACCTTAGGTTCCTGGGTTAGATCGCTGATTGAGGCAAACCTAGATTACAGCCGACATGAGTTTCCTTTCACGAACTCTGTCTAGGGCATCATCGTCCTCCCGAAAGGGAAAAGAGAAAGAAACTGTTAATAAACAAGAAACAAATATTAACATGGATAATGCAAACTTTGATAACTAGAAAAATCCTAAAGTACCTAGAAAAGATATTTATCATAAAGGGACTTTCGAGTTCTTTTCTGATTTAAATATCAGAACTGAGAAAAAAACTATTGAGCTTAAGAATGAATTCGAAACTATTCAACTCTTTGATAAAAAATCTATCAACAGATATAAACAAGAAGGTTTTAACTTTCTTCACTTAGGATTAGTCCAAGTAGCAGTTAAACCTCTGTTAAGAGAAGGTCTCAACATGTCCATAATTATGGCATTAAGAGACTGTAGACTTATTAACTTTGAAAAATCCATGTTAGGTGGAGTAGAAGCAGGCCTTCATGATGGACCTGTTTATTTTAACTGTTTCCCAAACTTTAGTGTAAGTCTTAAAGATGAACATATTATGAAGGTTCTTACTTTAAACTTACAGGTTTATAACATTGAAACTTTAACCGGAACTTATCCTATAATTTTGCTATCTAGGATTAGATATAAGGTTTTCACTACCTTTTTAGATCCTAGAGCTAAGGCTCTTTCATCCAAAGGTGAAACCCTTTTGCTGCAAACTAATAGGACTGAACATGGTGAACTTATAACTCGTAAGAAGATTCGTTGGGAAGAACTCTCTTTTCCTCAAGAATGGAAATTCCCAAAGATTCTTCCTCCACCAAAACAACCTGAAATAACTACTTCCAAAATTAAAAGAATGGTAGAATATGAGGATGGAAGTGTAGGAATAAGGTTTGCTAGAAGAAACATTGGAAGTTCCTTCAGGCTTCCTCCTACGAATAATAAGGTTCCTTTAGAAGATGCTAGATCCTCCACATCTTCTATACCAACTAGGATATTTGAACAAACAATTCCAGACTTGACTGGAGTTAGAAATTCAAACATTCCCCAACCTTATTATACTACTACTCCTTCAGAACAAGATAACAAAACTCAGGATAATGACAGTGAAAGTATGTCACCCACATTTTCACAGGTCGATCCTCAACTCTATGTTTTAGAAAAGAATTTTGTTATCAATAAAAAACTCCTAAATGAAGATTTTTCTAGTAAGGAAAATCGAAAACTTAGGAAAGCCTATTTTAAAAGATACACTAAGGAAGAAACTGAGTTTATTAGAGAACTTTATTATGATTTTATGAATGCCCATGAAATCCAGATAAGTTTCTTTAATTGGCTTGAAATCCATGAAAGTAAAAAGGAATTAAATGTTATTACCAAAACTACTAAAACTTGGCAAATAACCCCTAATACGTTCAAAGAATCAATCCATCCGCCAACAGAACAATTTGAGATTCCTGTAAGAGGGACTAATGTTATAGCCTCTCCTTATAAGATATCTTCTGATAAAGAAATAACAAAAGTTCTTGAACAAAATAACTTCGCAAATCAACATCTTATAACTATAGGTGAACAATTAACTCGTGTAGAAAATCTGGTCCAAAAAGAAGTGTCCCAACCTGCCAAGACAGGTGATATTCCTTTATTTAGACCACACGCAGTTCCTAAGAAGGCTAATAAAGAATTATCTAAATATATTCTTAAAATAATTGATGATAAATTGAAAAATATTGAAACAATTATTGGAAAAGTCCCAGAAACTCCTCAGCCTCCTAAAGACAGACCCCAGTCTTCTAAAGATAAAACTATTGCAGTTTTAGATAGGACTTATGATGATACTGATTCTGATAAGGAAGGATTCTTACCAGAAGATAAACTTGAGATTAACAAAATATATAACACTCAACCTCTAAGAAGTTTCTATCTAAGAATTACCTTCCCAGATATGGCTATGGAAGATTGAGGTTCTTTCCATCAAGCCTCATATCAAGGAGGAATTATCTATGAATGGAACATAGATAATAAAACAGAATATCATATAATTAACACTCTTCAAGAAATGACAATGGTTTGCACAGCTTACAGAACTAAAAATCCGGATACCTTTGATCATACTATTGCTCAAGCATTAGTAGCCGGAATTACGGGTCAACTGAAAAGCTGGTGGGATCATTACCTCAACCAAACAAACCGTGATACTATTTTGAACGCTTTTAAAACTGATCGTTTAGGAATTGCCATTAAAAATGAAGATGGAGAAGATATTCAAGATGCAGTTGCAACTTTAATATTCTCCATAACTAAGCATTTTATTGGGGATCCTTCTAAACTAAAAGATAAAGATTCAGATCTCTTATCTAATTTAAAATGTCCAAAACTTGAAGACTTCCGTTGGTACAAAGATATCTTCCTCACCAAAGTAATGATAAGAGAAGACTGTAGTCAACTATTTTGGAAAGAAAAATTTCTAGCTGGTCTTCCAACCCATTTTGGAGATAAAGTTAGAACAAAACTAAGAGAACAGAATAATGGAATCATTCCATATAATGATCTTACATATGGTGATTTAATCAGCACTATTCAAGCTGAAGGAATTGCTAGATGTACTGATTATAAACTTAGACAACAAGAAAAGAAAGATAGGAAAGAAGGGAAGAAGGAATTAGGTTCCTTCTGTGAACAATTTGGTTTCTCCTCTCAATCTTTAGCCCCTTCTATAAAAGCTAAAAAGAAAGAGAAGAAAGCTAAGAAAAGAAGTGTTAAAACTAGTACACCTTCTCCTACTACTACAACAAAAAGACCATTTCGAAGAAATTCTAGGAATAAAAAACCTGGTCAAAACTTTACAGAAAAATGGTTACAACCATCATCTAATAAAACTTCTTCTAACAAACCTACTGGACCTTGCTTTAAATGTGGAAGAATGGGCCACATTTCAAAAGACTGTCCAATGAAACAAAAAATAAATGAATTAGATGTTTCAGAAAAATTTAAACAAATACTTTCAAATCTCTTTCTCTATTCAGAAGGTTCTGATAATGAGGAAGAAGGTCTTCAATTAGATGAAATCTATTCTTCAGAAGAAGATAATGATAATCCTGATGAATCCGAAGAAGGAATAAAAGACAACTGTAAATGTATTAATATGTTATCTAGAGAACATAGCATTCTCATTGACTTCATTGATGAAATCAAAGATCATGAGAAAAGAAAAGAACTTCTTTTAAGATTAAAAAATGACCTTGAAAAAGATCAGAAAAAGACACAAAATAGTAAAACTACTTATGATTTGAAAGAAATATTTGATCGTTTTAAACCTGACACATTAGATAAAAATGTAACTATAAAAGATCTTCAACAAGAATGTGTCCAACTCCGAAAAGATTTAAAAGAATTAAAAAATAACAGTGAAAGAGATATTAGTGACCTAAGAATAAAAGTCACTAGACTATCATTACAGAATCAGGCTTCTTCTTCAAAACCATCCCCCTTAATAGAGAATGGTGAAACAAATGAATCAGATTCTGAGGTTTCTGAAAATGAAGATCCAGAAACTGAAAAAGATCCTTATCTTCATCTGTTAACTAGAATTAACTATCAGAAATGGCATGTCAGACTAACTATTATTATCAATAAAGAATACGAAATTGACACCATAGCATTAATTGATTCTTGTGCAGATCTCAATTGTATTCAAGAAGGACTAGTTCCTATTAAATACTTTGAGACCACAAAAGAAAAATTAAATGCTGCAAACGGTAATAAATTACATATTAACTATAAACTAACAAATGCACATGTTTGTAATGGTGGAGTCTGTTTAAAGACACCATTCTTACTTTTTAAAGATATTGGTCAAAATGTAATCTTAGGAACTTCATTTCTTAATTTAATTCAACCTTTTCAAGTTGATAATAAAGGTATACAGGCTAATTTTAAAGATAAGCAAATTGTTTTTCAATTTATTAGCCCACCTCAATTAAAAGATATAAATCTTTTAAAAACTTTATCAATTCTCCCAGAGTTAAATTTAATAGAAAGAAGAACCAACCAACTATTTTTCCTAAAAAATGAGATTTCCCACAGAAAAATTGAAGAAAGTTTAACACATAGGTTTATCCAACAAGAAATTGAAACCTTCCAAAAGAAATTGGAGTCAGAAGTTTGTTCTGACCATCCTAATGCCTTTTGGAAAAGAAATAAACATGTGGTTAGATTACCATATTTAAAAGATTTTCAAGAAATCAACATACCAACAAAGGCTAGACCTATTCAAATGAAAGAAGAACTCTTAAAACACTGCATTGAAGAAATCAAAGACCTTTTAAAAAAGAAATTAATTAGGCCAAGCAAATCCCCTTAGAGTTGTGCAGCCTTTTATGTTCAGAAAGCTTCTGAAATTGAAAGAGGTGTACCTAGGCTTGTAATTAACTATAAACCCCTTAATGATGTATTGCAATGGATTAGGTACCCATTGCCTTACAAACAAGACTTAATTCAAAGGCTTTCTAACGCTTAGATTTTCTCAAAATTTGACATGAAAGCTGGATTTTGGCAAATCCAAGTTCATGATGATGATAAATATAAAACTGCGTTCAAAGTTCCATTTGGGCATTTTGAATGGAATGTGATGCCCTTTGGATTAAAAAACGCACCCTCTGAATTCCAAAATATTACGAATGATATATTTACTCCATACATTAACTTCACAATTGTTTATATTGATGATGTTCTTGTATTCTCTAACTCTATCGAACAACACTGGAAACATCTCAATATTTTCTTTCATGTCATTAAAAGTAAAGGGTTAGTTTTATCTGCTAAGAAAATAGAACTCTTTAAAACCAAGATCAGATTCTTAGGTTTTAATATTCATCATGGAACAATTCTCCCTATTGATAGGTCAATTGACTTTGTCAACAAATTTCCTGATGTAATTAAAGATATAACTCAACTTCAAAGATTTTTAGGATGTCTGAATTATATTTCAGATTTCTTCCCAAACCTTAGCCAACTCTGTGCTCCTCTTAGAAGAAGATTAAAAAAGGATCCGCCAGCATGGACGGATGAACTTAGCCAACTTGTTAGAACTATCAAACAACAAGCTCCTAGACTTAAGTGTCTCAACATAGCTGACCCTAAAACATTTAAGATCATCCAAACTGATGCATCAGGAATAGGATTCGGAGGAATTCTACTCCAAAAAGAAAATGGAAAAGAAAAAATAGTTCGTTATCATTCTGGAACTTGGAACCCTGCTCAACAAAATTATTCAACTATTAAACAAGAAATTTTGTCTATTGTTTTAGGCATAACTAAATTTCAAAGTGATGTTTTAAACCAAAAATTTTTAGTTCGCGTTGATTGCCAAGCAGCTAAATCTGTTTTACAAAAGGATGTAAAAAATTTAGCATCAAAACATATTTTTGCCAGATGGCAAGCAATATTATCTATTTTTGATTTTGAAATAGAATATATCAAGGGAGAAACGAACTCTGTCCCAGATTTCCTAACTCGAGAATTCCTCCAGGGAGATCGAGATCCAAATGTCCACTAGGGGAAGGGGAAGGGGAAGGGGAAGGGGCAGATCAGCTGTCCCACCAAATGTTCCGCCAAAAACTCGTTCAACTAACCCTGAGAGTTCCATTGCTCTCACCACAACTCCTGAATATTATTCTCAAGTAATTCCAGGAAAAAAGAAATCCTGGGCAGATATTGCTGAAGAATAATATATCAAAGCTGCTGAGCAAAGCTTTGATGATCTTTGCAACCATCATAACTCTCAACTCAACACTCCAGAAAGATGGGCTAATCAAGCACTAGCCTGCAAACAATATTCACCAGAACAGTATCTTGCCCTTTCCAGAGATCAAGGTACATCATCAGCAATTGTTAAAAATCAGACATTTGCTGAAGTAACTTCTTCAAAACAGGTGGTAGCTTCTACCTCCAATCAAAGAACTCTTCAAAAATCTGATCAAACTGATATTGCTCCCCTTTTTAGATCAAAATATTTCCAAAAACCTGTTCCGATAGAACTCTTTTCTGTTGAGAAAGAATTTGCTGGAATGGGAGCAATTGAAATTGTTAACAAAATTTATTCAAAGAAATTCCAGTTTCATCATTGGGATTTTGTCAAAACTCAAAAATTTTATGAATTTATTTTAGTTGATACTAAATCAGCAATTTTTAAACATCATTTTGATAAAGCTGATCCAAGTACTATAACTCATTCAACTCTCAGAATTGTCAGGATCCTCTCCTATTCAGATTGGGGCCAGGATCCAATCAAACCAAGAAAATTCTCCGTGAATTTTCAACCAGCTTTCTTTAACTACCATGACTATCTAGTAGCATAGTTTAACACTCTTTACTACCAAAATCAAAGTTATCATCATACATGGATGATTTTCTTTGATAAATCCTTCAAACTTGATGTCCCCAACTGGTTCTTAGATTGGTGGGATATAGTTGGTCCTACACCAGATATCCTCCCTTCTAAGGTTCTTGAAGGATATCAGATCTTTTAAGAAAAAATTCATCTTCCAATCTCTCAAATTAATTATCCAAAAATGTTACTATATTATGGACATTTTAGTTTAGCCTGGACTATGGCCTGGAAATATGAACTCTTTTCAGATGAACAAATTCCAAAGGTGGTTCGAACTTTTTCAGTCAAATGGTGGGATGGGTCTTATTCAGATCATATCCAACCAGAAAGAATTCAAAGCTGGTTCAAACAGCACCCAACTATTTGCAGTTCACGATCAGCTGATGCTGCAAAGGTTCTGTTGGACAAAAACAAGATCATGCATAAACTCGCCACATCTTCTACAATTTCAAAGAAAGAATTGAAGAATCAGCTTCTAGCAGCTCTTTCAGAAATAGAGGATGAGAATAACTCGGAAGCGTCAAACGACTCAACAACAGAACTTGGCCAAGACGATGATGAAGACTTCAAGCCTTCAGATTATTTGTTTGGCTAAAAATACTGTATTTCCCTGGTAGTAGATTTGTCTCCATACAGGGTAAAACTCTTTTAACTCTACACCGAAAGTGAATTTGTCTCCACTCGGTTGTCCAACTCGTCAGGCGCCGAAAGGAGTCACGCGTGACATTCCAGACAAAAAACAATTATTGCTACAGTAAAAGTGGTTACTGTTTGGCACTGTAGCAGTAATAAGAAGTCAAAAGAACTCTCATAAGTCGATCATGTGACCGACATCCAACACTGTAGTCATGTGAGGTCATGATTACCCCCAACACTCAGATGCCTCTTCTTTTCCTATATAAGGAATTTGGATTGCATCTTCAACTCAGAGTTTGTTTACCCCTTCAACTTGTAAACCTCTCCGAAGCCCATATCAGAGATTGTAAACCCTCTCTCTCTTTTCAGGAGTTCGTATCTATCTCCAACTCTTGTAAGTTTTTATTTATAATATAACTGAAACTCTTTGAATCTTTCATTTATCGACTGTTTTCATTATATATCTTAGTATTTGAATATTGTTTTGCAACTATTTTCTTTATCTGCATCTCGGTCCGGGTAACAATGGTATCAATATATATATATATATAAGCATATATTTTTTTTAATAAATGTAAATATTATTTCACTAGTTTTGGTATCCATGTCATACATAAGTACAATATTTAATCCAACAATCAGTTTTTCAATATTTGTATCTCACAATTATTTATGGGCTCCATGATTACATAAGATATATAAGCATATGCTGACTATATGGAGACTTGGGTTTTTAGTCAATGTGGGATATGTATTTTGAAAAAACGATTGTTGGATTAGATCTTTTTTTTTTTTTTATAAAATATCATACATACAAAAAATTGTAGTAATCAGATAATCGGTTTCTAAAAAACAGACTCTGCAAAAATGCAATGGCAATATTCAAACGTGAAAATTATCACAGTTTTCCACAGCTTGTATTTTAGAAACCAACTGTAGGATCGTTATATTTTTGGCATGCATGATGTAAATAAGAAGAATATCCAATCCAACGGTGAGTTTTTCAAAATATCTATCACACATTAACTAAAAACTCAAGTCTTTATATAAGCTTATATGTGTACGTACCTATAAAAAAAAATGAGTACACCAAGTTTTCTTTTACCTTTATTTATTTAAATTGAGAAAAGATATGTAATTATTTGATATTTTTTAATTATAAGACAATGCAAAAAAGGTTTGTATACCTAGAACCTACAAATGAAATATTCCTATTTGGTTGAAAGAGTTAGAAAAGATATTCTGGGTTTCTTCATATAATTCAAATAAATAAGGAGTATTAATTTTTTTTCTTGAAGTACATATATAGTTATTTTATCAAACTAATAAAATGGACAAAATGCAACCTTATTTTAAAAAGTAGGGGAGAAATGATTGATTTAGGAAGATGGGTGAATTTGTTTATTTTTCAAAACTAGAAGGGTGTATGTGCATTGCTTTTGATAGATTGCTCTTCTTGTTCTTATTTTATTTAGATGTTAAATTTTATTTTTTTCCTTTCAAATTTATTTATTAATATTCAAGCCTTGTTTCGGTATTCTATGAAAATTGAATGGCTCCATTAGCCTTAATTTTGTAACTGCTATGGAATTTGTGGCAGGTGTTTCTTCTTTGTTTGTTGGCTGGGTGTAGCATCTGCTGGTTCAACACCATATGCTTTGTTCTTTGTATTCAAAATTTCCCAAGTAATCGACCCCTTGCAGTTTCTCTAACGCTCAGCTTCAATGGTGTAAGTGCAGCCTTATACACTCTTGCTGCCAATTCGGTTAACCCATCATCTGATGCACTCTATCTTCTTTTGAATGCCCTCATTCCCCTTCTCACTTCCATCGCAGCACTTCTCCCAATCCTTCGCCAACCAACTTTAGACCCCCTCCCCCCTCATGCCGTACGTCAAGACTCCCTTATATTCCTCTTATTAAATTTTTTAGCTGTCCTCACTGGCCTTTATCTCCTTCTCCTCAGTTCAGTTTCTTCCAATTCATCAATAAATCGTCTCCTTTTTAGTGGCGCCATTTTCCTCCTCATCCTCCCATTATGTATACCTGGTGTTGTTTATGCTAGGCATTGGTTTTATCATACCATTAATTCTAGCTTCCGCCTTAATGCCTCTGGTTTTATTCTTGTTGATGTTGATGATCTTGAGCTCCATAAAGAGCTCATCAGCCGTGAAGCTAATATAAATGGAGATGCTCTTATAGTCGATAGTAATGGATATGGAACGGCCCCCATACACAACACTGGAGATAGTGAAGGGTGTTGTGAGACAATAATAGAGAAGGATCGATTAGCAATGCTGGGAGAAGAGCATCCAGCTCGAGTGCTTGTCCGTAGGCTGGACTTTTGGCTATACTACATTACATATTTTTGTGGGGGTACAATTGGGCTAGTTTACAGTAACAATCTAGGGCAGATTGCACAGTCACTTGGCCACAGTTCTAACACTACAGCACTGGTCACGCTTTATTCATCCTTCTCATTTTTTGGTCGTCTGCTTTCAGCAGCCCCAGACTACATGCGCGCGTAAGTAGTAGTTCTGATTTGATCATCCTGTATTTAGAAACATGCTTAATTAAGAGGGCAAATGAAATGTGCTGCCTAGCCACTAGCTAGCTATATAACACTAAACAAAATGTTCATTAATTTGTGCAGGAAGATCTACTTTGCTAGGACATGGTGGCTGACTTTAGCACTTGTCCCAACCCCAATTGCATTCTTTTTGCTTGCAACATCGGACAGTTTGATGGCATTGCATGCAGGCACTGCATTAATTGGGTTAAGTTCTGGTTTCATATTTGCTGCTGCCGTTTCAATAACATCAGAGCTGTTTGGACCTAATAGTGTAGGGGTGAACCATAACATTCTCATCAGTAATATCCCTATTGGTTCACTTTTATATGGCCTTCTCGCTGCACTCGTGTATGATGCCAATGCAGGCTCTAGCATAGGCATTATCATGTCCGATTCAGTGGTATGCATGGGTAGGAAGTGCTATTTCTTAACTTTTATGTGGTGGGGATGCATCTCTGTTTTTGGACTAGCATCCAGTGTATTGTTATTCTTAAGAACAAGACCTGCATATGATCGTTTTGAGAGGAACCGGATTTCCACACAATTGTATTAAGCCCTCAAATTAAACAACATGACAATCGGTAGAGCTAGTGATTAGATCCATTAGGAGCGTTGGAGAAGAATAACTTACATCAATGTTTATCATATGATATTAAATACAAGAACCGACCGTGAGATGAGTTCTTGTAGAAGTAATTGCATGTATTATAAACAAAATCAGAGGAATAATCCATTTGTAGAGTTTTAGAGATGACTGTTTTTGGAGCTGTTGGTTTGATTTTCATTATGAGCCACCTTGTACAACTACAATCAACCTTCCACTGTTTAATTTCAACTGAGCCTAAAATTCTATCATATTAGCATAATCTCCTCATGTTCAATATTTGGTATTTGCAAGAGAATAATACATGCTCTATATATACAATAATCTCACCAGAGAACAAGAATTTCCAGGCCACCAGTAGTAGTAGCTTGTCCGGCCACCGGTGGAGATAGTCTAGGCCAAGTCGGCCATATATTGATCTGTTGATTTTGAACACTTCTGTGTTTCACAATCATTCACAAGCACTTAACAAATATGACATTTCACAATCATAGAAAGACCGCTATAAATCTCTTTTAACTGTAGTTCTAAGAAATTTTGAACCTGAGCTTTGATTCCACTTTGTTGGAAATACAGCATCTGATACCACTTTGTTGGAAATATGAAAGCTAGAATTTGATTTGTAAAAATTATAAAGAGGGTAATGTACATGTTGACCTTTGAATATATGCTTTTGTATTTCATAATCATTCACCAATACTTAACAAATATGACATTTCACAATCATAGAGAGACCACTATAAATCTATCAAAGTTGGAATATTTTGAATGTAAGTATGAAAATCTGAATCAACTTCATGTAGAAGCACTTGAAGAAATTCATGAATTGAAAATGAAACTTGCTCAAGGGTTAAAAAAAATGTACGTCTACGAAGGGAGATCATATGAAAAATAGAAGAAATTTTACAAATTATGAACACTACAACAAAAGGGTGTATTAATGGCATTTCATTAACGCTATTAATTGTGACAAAATGCCATGAAAGAATCCATTTGTGGCGTGTTATTTAGAAATGCTGTGGAAAAGACCGTATATACAACTTATTGTAGACACCCCATTTTTTACTTATAGAAATTAAGTCATCATTTCATGTCATTTTGGTTGAGAATGACCAATCGATTTTGGAGGAACGAGGCTCGAAACTTTAGTTTTCCAAATTACCATTTTTCCTTAAATAGATAGAGGCTATTATTGTATGTAGGTTTCTAACCCATTTTAGGTTCATTTTTCTTGCATTAAGTTCTTAGAGAGTCTAGGAGTGTCCATGTCAAATTTCATGTCATTCCGGTCGAAGCTCGATAGATAATAAGAACTTTTGTGACTTAAGGGGTAAAATAGTCATTTTTCTCACATAATTTTCGAAAGACCTCCGAATTTATCTCGGTTTGTTTCATTGACTTTGCAAGGATGTTTAGAGTCCATATAGATGATTTCCTCAATAATGGCAATATTTGAGATCATTTTAGCTCATAATGGTCCACTGGGAGTCATTTGACCATCTTTACGTTTTTTACTTAAAATACCAAAACTTGACCATCTTCCAAATTAAATGTTTTAAAAAACCTTTAAATGATTTTAATAAATATTTTCAAAACATGTTTCATGAAGTGACTTTTTAAAATTAAATCAATTTGATTAGCCAATTTTTCATTAAGCTTAACGGCTCATAACGGCTAACTAGCTTGGTTTACTTTTAATTTCAACCTTCCACTGTTTAATTTCAACTGATCCTAAAATTCTATCATATTAGCATAATCTCCTCATGTTCAATATTTGTATTTGCAAGAGAATAATACATGCTCTATACAATAATCTCACCAGAGAACAAGAATTTCCACCAGTAGTAGCTTGTCCGGCCATCGGTGGAGATAGTCTAGGCCAAGTCGGCCATATATTGATCTGTTGATTTTGAACACTTCTGTGTTTCACAATCATTCACAAGCACTTAACAAATATGACATTTCACAATCATAGAAAGACCACTATAAATCTCTTTTAACTGTAGTTCTAAGAAATTTTGAACCTGAGCTTTGATACCACTTTGTTGGAAATACAACGTTTGATACCACTTTGTTATGAAAGCTAGAATTTGATTTGTAAAAATTATAAAGAGAGTAATGTACATGTTGACCTTTGAATGCTTTTGTATTTCATAATCATTCACCAATTAATACTTAACAAATATGACAATTCACAATCATAGAGGGGCCACTATAAATATGTCAAAGTTGGAATATTTTGAATGTAAGTATGAAAATCTGAATCAACTTCATGTAGAAGCACTTGAAGAAATTCATGAATTGAAAATGAAACTTGCTCAAGTTAAAAAAAAAATGTCTACGAAGGAGATCATATGAAAAATAGAAGAAATTTTACAAATTATGAACACTACAA
>JAESVK010000669.1:194424-224914 GCA_017140935.1 Hamamelis virginiana | reverse complement strand
GATCATATGAAAAATAGAAGAAATTTTACAAATTATGAACACTACAACAAAAGGGTGTAAAATCTCCACACAGGGTGTATTTCTTCTATATAGATGATTTCCTCAATAATGGCAAGATTTGTGATCATTTTAGCTCATAATGGTCCGTTGGGAGTCACTTGACCATCTTTACGTTTTTTACTTAAAATACCAAAACTTGATCATTTTCCAAAATAAATGTTTTAAAAAACCTTTAAATGATTTTAATAAATATTTTCAAAACATGTTTCATGAAATGACTTTTTAAAATTAAATCAATTTAATTAGCCAATTTTTCATCAAGCTTAACGTTTCATAACGGCTAACCAGCTTGGCTTAACCCAACCCCTTGACCATGATCAAGGATTTTTAGCCTAAAATCCTTCTAGAAACATAGAGAATTGAGTCCTGGTTGTTTTGGCTTTTGAATGATCGAATTTGGACGTAAAATGAAGAAGATATGCCGAAAACAATTTGGAAGGGTCCCGAATGAAGTTTTTTCTCTTTTCCTTCGGTTAAAAGATTTTGCTTGCTCTTTGCGTGGTGCTTTACACAGTAGGGTTGATTAATAGTATCTTTAGTATTCTGAAGATACGCTGTGTTGTTCGGTTACGATGGATGCATTACAAAATGCTTTTAATTGGAATTTTAGTTCAGAAAGCCTGTGGTTGAGATCATTGAATACATATTTTTAGAGGATATTGTTAAAACTTTACTTTTTTTTTTTAAAAGATATTGTTAAAACTTTACTTTCTCTTGGGTTTAGGAGAAACATGGATGATGGTTTTAGTGTTTTTCCATTGCGTTTGCCTATGTTTGGGAACTCGGAAAAATTTAAGGGAAAGCAAAGAAAAAAAAAGGGGGGGGGGGGGTTTTGTGAAAATGCTTTACAAAGAAAACTAATATCTAGCCAAATTTCCATTTGCAATTTCCATTTGTATCCCTCGTTCAAAGCTGAGAGTAATCGTGTAGTGAACTGATTCAATGCTCATCGATCCAGTAGTTATTTGGTGCAACTGGAATCTTGCTTGTTTTGGCAAAATCTTACTGTGAAGCCTTTTTATTTAATTATTTTTTTCACCAACTCTACGAGACAACAAAGAAGGCTGTTAATCTACAAATTAAAGTGTATTGTTTTCTTCACTTTCTGCCTTCCTCGTTTTGTTTGAGCAGTGGAGCTAAAGGATGAGATTTGTCAGGACATGGCCGAACTCCTATTGAGATTTTTCAATTTAATCAAACTTCAGGCCCTGATAAAAGAGGCTGTCCTTGAAAACAAAGAAGAGAAAGAAAGGCCATCCTAAGCGTACTAAGTATGTACTTGAAATGAGATTTCTTACTTTTGCACCATAATATCAAAGGCTACCCTACTTCTACCCAATTCTCTCTCTCTCTCTCTCTCTATTTTCAATTTAATCAAACTTCAGCTCAAATTCTATAACGAATACCTTTGTCTAAAATCCGAGCACCTACCAACCAAAACAGTCCCCTGAATCCCTTTGTCTAAATTCTATAACGATTACCTTTGTCTGAAAGGCCATCCTAAGCCTTTCTAGCTTACATGATAACCAGGTCCATGACTACCACACATGACTTCTTTTTTTACTGACCAAACAAAATTAACACGAAGGCGCAAGTATTTATCATCTAACCTATCCCCAAAATCCGAGAAATTGCATGCCTTAACCGAGTTAGAGTGTACACTGAGGATTTCTGAAGGTTAACCTGTTGATCGGATTAGAGATGCTAAACAATAAGAGTAGGGCACAATTTTTTTTTTTATAGAATGTTAGGAATCAAAACTAGCTTGACAACATATATATCAAAGAATTATCAGCAAGAAAAGAGATGATTAATAAAATGAAATCAATAATAATAATAGGAAATTAAAAATAATAATAATCCCTAATTTCTTTATTTACCTTTTGGGTCTCTCTCGTGGGCCATTGCTCTTGCATCAATCAACCAAGTCAACAACAAACCAAAATTTTCAAAATGTTAACTCAAGTTCAAATCTATCTTTAAATTTATTGAAAAAGAGTCCCATTTGGCTTCACAACTCATTAACCAAAAACTATTCAAATTCTGTTCAAAATTATTCGAAATAAATTAAACTTAAACCTCAATTTTTGAATTCATGAATTAAATTTATAAATTTCTCCATAAAATAATTGTTTTTGATACTTATATATGCTCATGTCTTAAGAAGTAAAAGATTTCAAATTTAACATACTAATTTGAAATGAATGACGATCTCTCGAGAATTAATCGAGTTAAAAGGTTACGATATCTTGTTAGAATCAGAAAGAAAACAAATTTGAATCATGACAATCCTAAGGCACCGTTTGGCTGACATTTTTTTAAAAATACCTTTTTGCTGTTTTAAAATTCGTAATATTTATTTTCTTTAAAAAAAATAAGATCTAACATTACCTTTTTTTATTTTATTTTTTTCATTTTTTTTGTTAAGAAATCAGACATTTCTAATTTTAAAAAAGCAAAAAAAAAAAAAAAAATTTTAATAAAATTTTTTTTTTTTTAAAATAAATTTTTCTTTTTTTTTTTTTTTTTTTTTTTAAAGAGCAAAAAGGTGTAAAGTACCTTTAAAAATTTGAACCAAAGGCAACCTAAATTATATTTACATGGCAAATTCCATTAGGCAATTTCGTAAGAAGTGTGGTCACATCCACACCTAATTAAAATTCATTTGAGAAACCTTAGAGCTAAGGGTGGGCATAAATCGAATTAAACCGATGAACCGAATCAAATTAGACCGTTATTAGTGGTTTGGTTGGTTATTTTTCCTGTCTCGGGTCGGTGCAAAAAAAAAAACAGAAAAAAGAAAAAAAAAATATATATATATATATATATACATTTTTCACGGTTCGGTTCACTGTAGGGGATTAGTGAAACAACGGTTAACCGAACTGCGCTATAGGTTTATTAAAAAAAAAATACATATTTTCCCCTATTTACAAGTCTCAAAAGTCAAACCCTAATTTCTTTCACTCATATGATCTCAGACTCCCTAGCTGCGCTCTCAGTCTCACATTGTCACTCACAGGAATCAAGACCGTCCGGTAGGGGTGTTCAAGAACCGACCGGGACCGATTGAACCGACCAAAATCAAACCAAACCGCCCTATTTGGTTGGTTTTAATGAGTGCCACGGTCCCTAATGATTTTCATTTTCCTCAAACCGAGGTGATTGGTTTGGTTCATATAATGAGGGTATAGACCGACCAAACCGACCGATGTACACCCCTACTATTTGCATAATGCATGCTTGTTTGATTGTAGTTGTATGAATTAGCCGAATTGAAACTTATTTTGGAAATTGGTACTTGATAGTGTGAATTACTTCATGCATAATAGGTTTTTATTTGAAAATTACTAGTAGTTGATTTTGGGTGACACAATTTTCAAATTATTTCATGCATAACAGGTTTCGCATTGCTAGTAGTTGAAAAGAGAGAGAACATAGGAGTCGGAGGTGACAATTTTTTTGGATGACACAATTTTGTGACACAAATTTTTTATTTTTTATTTTTCAAATTAGCGTCTATCAAAACCGATGATAAACAGACCGAACCAAGCCGAAAAACATAGCCTATTTTGGTTGGTTATCATGAGTGTCACGGTCCCTAATGGTTTTCATTTTCCTCAAACCGAGGTGATTGGTTTGGTTTAAATAATGAGGGTATAGACTGACCAAACCGGCCGATGTACACCCCTACCGTCCGGCGAGCGCTCGAACCATACCCACGCTCTCTCGAACCAAACCGAGTTTCACGGTTTGGTTTGATTTTTGCCCAATAAACCGGTCGAACCGGCCGATGCTCACCCGAGTGCTAGAGCTATAAATATCGAAAACTAGGGTTTCTCTTGAAGGTAAGCCGCTTCCTTCGTCGTTCTTCCTTTCTCCCGGCGCAGGTTAATTCCTCCTCTCACCCCTAATCTTCTCCTCTCTCTCTCTCTCTAGGTATGTGCACTTTCTATCTCTAACGCTGTAGTGACTGCAGGCAGAGGCGTAACAATGGCAGCTGTGGTAGCTCACCAGGATCCTTCTCAGCCCCAGTACGATGTGAAGCTTTTCAACCGCTGGACTTTCGAGGATGTTCAGGTTTAGATCTCAATTCAACCTTACAATCCCTCATTTTGCACTTCACTTTATGTACACAGTGTAAATTTTTGGTAATATAGATCTGTGTTAATAGAACTTTGTGACTGATTTATGGTCTCCGATTATGGTAGGATGTATATATATCTAGATATTTATTAACTCTGCAAAATATCGTTAAATAGATATTTGTTAACCTACGAGACGACCCTTGAGGGAACTGAAAATGATATTGGGTAATATATATAAATATTTATATATGTATTTGTATATAGAGCTATTTTGGCGGCAGAACTTATGGCCATTTGATTTGGGCTCAATTTTTCTGTTCAAATGCAAGCCAGTCATATTCAGTTTGAGACAGATTTTATTAGTTTCTTGGAGGATCAGGCGATCAGCCCAAGGCCTCTTCCTCATCTCACTATTATTTTGAACTACTTTCTTCTTTGCCATGCTAATATTCAACTGAATTCGTAACAATAAACTACAATTTCTAATGAGAAAGGGTAAACTTAAGTTAAGGGCACGCATAAGGATTATTGTGTTGGGTAGTAGGATTATTTGGATATGAGTAATGTTCCTATCAGCTATACCTTATTTTATTAAAATCAGCTAATGTCCTATGACCGTTAAATCTCATACCATGCCTAAGATCTAATGGTCAAGAGACATTAGCTGATTTTAATAAAGTAAGGTAACCCTTACTCGATCATTTCACATTTGGATATATAGTATTATTATTATTATTATTAATCCCTTTGTGGATTTGGGCAAGTTGGATTTAGATTTAGCCTCAAATCCAAATCTCCCATTTGGATTCATTAATTAAAGCTTTGGATTGGGGCCAATTCTACCTGTGGATTTGGGAGCTCGAAATCCATGGATTTGAAATATGAAAATACAGTATTTGGATTGAATTATTCAAGTAGTGTTTGAATTCCATCTAGGTTTTACATATTTCTAATGTGCTTTTTCATTCTGAGCCGCTATGAGCCTCTTTTGCATGGAACTTTATTTTTGTAAGGGTGAGTTAAACTACCCTTGTTATCTGACAATTATAGGTCGACCCCTCTATTTTTTTAAAATGTCAGCGCCCGTTAATTCTGAAAATAAACTACATTGAGACCCCAACCATGAAGCAGGCGTTTAAAACCGTCATTGAGATTGCATATGTCATCCACTATTTTTTTTTTAAAATACCGAAAATATCCTGTTATTTATCATTTGGACATTTAAATAATAACTACTTATTTTTCTTCCCAAACACTAACTATTTTTCTTCCCAAACACCAAACACTCTCTCTCCAACCACTTTCATCTGGCCTTTTTGCCCTTGTTGGATTGGTTCTTGCTAACAAATAACCCCAACCCCCACATAAATCGGGCAAAAAAAATATTTAAAAGAAAACATGGTCTTTTGCAAGACAAAAGTGATGAAGGTGGGGATTTTTTTTTTTTGGGTGCTGTAATATGCTTTGAAGAGCTTTGACAACGGAAGCCATTTGCAGTAATAAATACTCCATTAACATAACTAGATTTCTACATAACAGACTTCACACAAAACACAACAAAGCAAATTCAATGTTCATGCTTCACCTTCCACAACTTCTTGCCACCAAACCCTAACTCTTAAAACACCTTGGTCTTAGCAATCGTGGGCACCCCTCTCATGAGTCGTGAGGATTCGACAATTCCTCCAACAGCACTCACACCTAAGTTCCGCTTTAACGCTGTCTCCGAAATTTACATCTACAAGTCAGAATCATGGAATCAAGCAAGTTTCCCACATCCCTCACCCCAAAAATACTGTGTCAGCGCATTATTTTTTATTTGTTTATTTATTTATTTTTTTTGTGCGTGAGTGTAGTGTGAAGAGTTAGTCAGATGGGCCTGGTTGTACGACATTCGAGGAGATTTCTTGTTTCTTTCATCCCTTCTCTGTCTATCTTTCCATTCTTTCTCTTTTATTTCCTTATATAAAATTTGGTTCAGTCTTGTAAAGAGGTGGAAACAGTGTGTGAAAAAAAAAGGCATTGTAGTAACAGTGAAGGAAGAAAAAAGAATTGTTGTAGAAGTAGAGTATGTACCGAAAAAAATTGAAGATTTAAGTTACAGAAATCAGAGAATAAAAATAATGTTGAAGAAATTGTTGTGGAATAATAAAAATAGGTTGGGAATAGAACAAAAGGTGTAGAAACTGAAGAAGAGAAAGAAACAGAGCATTGAATCTAGCTATAGACTATATAGAGAATGAGCTCCAATTTATCAACAATGGTGATTTTCGACAACCGTCACCAGAGAGAGTGGCTGCCAAATGGACCAGAGTTGAAGGTGGATGGTCCGAAGCAAAACACACTATTGAAACAGAATGTTTTGGAGATACAAGAGACCCACTCTTTTTTCATTTGAGGGTATTTTAGTCATTTAACAACTTCTGTTAATAGTGTTTGGCTTTCTGGGGTGTCGTTATTTTTTAAACAAGCAGGGTTTCATCTGTAATTGACAGATTCTAGCGGGGTTGTATTAATAATTTACCCATTTTATAATCATGCATGTATAGATCCTGTCCAATTTACATGCTGCCGTTCATAATCAGACTCCAGCTAGAAGCATTCATGTCTGTAGTATGCTTAACCATGTCTGTATGGGTATAATTGCAAATATTGATGGATGATAAATTAATTTGTTATAGGGACAAGGCTGATGATAAATTATTATGTTTTAGAATCAAGGCTGTATTGGTCATGCAGGGATCTAATTCAGATGTTGTGATTTATATAATCTAATGTGTTACAAACTCTTTGACTTCTTGTGCTGTCGACTACCTTCAAGAAATGGAAATCCTCGAACATTTGTATGCCCTTTGTTCATTTCATTATATCTTGGAAATTGAGTTTCAGAATGTCAAACTATGTTCTAAAATTTAACATTGTAATTATAGTAATACACAATTATATATGACTATATGTTGAAGTAAAAGGCAGTGTTCCTTCCAATTTCCAATTTTTCACTTGAGGTCCAGTTTTGGTTATTAAAAGTTTGGAAGTTCATGTCAGTGTCATAGATAATATTTGTTGTATGATGCCTTACTTTCATTCTTGTCGTGACTCGTGTCTACAGAGTTTGAGTGTAGTTTGCAAATGCAAGGGTTAGTCATTAATATTATTGGTCACTAGACCAACGGGACATCTGTTATTTCATTCACTTGTTCTCTTTATGGTTTCATACAGGTCAACGACATATCATTAAGTGATTATATTGGTGTGGTTCCAGCCAAGCATGCCACCTATGTCCCGCACACCGCGGGACGATATTCTGTGAAGCGTTTCAGGAAAGCTCAGTGCCCTATTGTGGAGAGGCTTACAAACTCTCTTATGATGCATGGCCGTAATAATGGCAAGAAGCTAATGGCTGTTCGTATCATTAAACACGCCATGGAAATAATTCATCTGTTGACAGACCAGAATCCCGTACAAGTTATTGTTGATGCTGTGATCAACAGGTAAACCAATGAGAAAGAACTGTTATTTAATGTGAAAATCAAGTCTTTTATTGTTGATACTGTGATTAACAGGTAAATCAATGAGAAAGAACTGTTATTTAATGTGAAAATCAAGTCTTTTATTGTTGATACTGTGATCGACAGGTAAACCAATGAGAAAGAACTGTTATTTAGTGTGAAAATCAAGTCTTTGTCATGGGTGGCTTTAGTATATGCTATTCCCGTCTTGTGCTGTGACATATGACATACGTGAAACCCTTGTGTGATTAATGTTATAATACATGATATTAATGGCAATTTGTACTAGTCCTATCTGTGACCATTTAATGACTCTTCATATTGTATTCCAGTTTTTCATCCTTTTGTTTCACATCTTGAATCCCTTATTGCAGTGGCCCAAGGGAAGATGCCACTCGAATTGGCTCTGCTGGAGTTGTTCGTAGGCAAGCTGTTGATATTTCACCTTTGCGTCGTGTGAATCAGGCGATATATCTTCTTACTACAGGTGCTCGTGAGAGTGCCTTTAGAAACATAAAGACGATTGCCGAGTGTCTCGCTGATGAACTAATTAATGCTGCAAAGGGTTCATCAAATAGGTACAGATGCTCTGTGCTTTCTAGGCATTTTGCCCTTAGTAATTTATGTCACAATGTTGAATCTTTTATAAATATACTTATTCCCTCTTCAGTTATTTTCTTCTTGTTTGTTATGTGTGATTTACTAATGATGTTTATGCATGTCAGTTATGCCATCAAGAAGAAAGATGAAATTGAGAGAGTGGCAAAGGCGAATCGTTAAGATGGAGGAAGGTCATTATTAAGGGAGTATTGTTTGTCAGCAGGATCGTTTCTATTTGAATTTTGTAGTGTGTTGTCAACACAAATGGCTTGAGACCACATGAATTTTCTCTTTCCCTTCTGTTGAAAGATTTTTGCTTGCTCATTGTGTGGTGATTTACACAGTAGGCCGGGTTGATTAATAGTAGTATCATTAGTTTCCTTAAGATATACTATGCCCTTCAGTTATGATATGGATGCATTACAAAATGCTTTTAATTGGAATTTTAGATCAGAAAGCCTGTGGTTGAGAGATCATTGAATACATATTTTTAGAGGATATTGTTGAAACTTTACTTTCCCTTGGGGTTTGGAGAAACATATGGGATGATTTTAGTTTTTTTCCATTGCTTTTGCCTTCCTTTGGGAACTCTGGAAATTTAAAGGAAAGGAAAGGAAAGGAAAGGAAAAGAAAAGGAAAGAGTGAAAAATGCTCTACAAAGAAACTTATTTGTAGCCAAATTTCAGCATTTCCCATTTCTTTCCCTCGAGTAAATGTGTAGTGCAATGATTCAATGTTCGTTCATCTAGCCAAGTGATATATTTGGTTCAACTTGAATCTTACTGGTTTTAGCAAATTTTACTCCTAAGCCCTTTCTTTCGTTTGGGCATTGGGCATCAAAACTGCTTGCTAACGAAGGATGCTGTTAAGTGTACGGTTTTTATTTTCACATCATGCGTTTCTCGTTTTGTCTAGCAGCAGTGGAGCTAGCGGATGAGATCGGTGGGAGTACTGTCTGAACTTGAATTGGGAATTTTCAATTCAATCAAACTTCAGGCCCCAATAAAAGAGGCTTCCTTAAAAAATAAAAATAAATTTCCGCCACTATGCGAGTCCATGTCTTATTGATGTGTGTTGAGAAGCCTGTGTATACATCTGGGGTTTGCCTCTTGGTTCTACTCTGATTAAACGGCATTAGGTATCGATTCCGAAGTCGTTAGAGGACAGACCGAGAGGATTTATCCTCGCATAAAAAAAAATTAAAAATAAAGAAAGAAGAAAATAAAAAAAGAAGAAGCCATTCTATTGGAATGAGATTTCTTGTTTTTGCACCCTAATATCAAAGGCTTGCCTACGCATACCCAATTCTTGGGTTTGGTTTGGATTGTTCAGATTGAACCCATTAATGTTGTAACTCTATTCTGTCTCTCCGCCTACCCAATTCTTGGGTTTGGTTTGGAATGTCAGATTGAACCCATTCATGTTGGAACTCTACTCTCTCTCTCTCTCTCCTCGCAGGAGTCCAAACCACGCCTAATTCAAAAAAATATTTATTTATTATAGGGGAAAATACACTTTGCACCCCTGTACTAAAGGCCAAAAACACTTTGCACCCCTGTACTTCAGAAGTGAACAATTGAATCCCTGCACTTTCAAAATTTGGCAGAAGGACTTACGGTGTTTAATAATAAGGGTAGATTACTATTATACCCATTGTAATAAAATAATCAATCGTGGGTCGGGGACTTGGGTCAAGATCCCAAACGGGTCTAGCTAAAAAAAAAAAACTCCAAAACAGAGCCCTAACTTCTTTCTTCTGTACAAGCAACCTACACAAACCGCCATTAAAATAGCCAGAATTGCAGCTGCACATGATAAACCCAGAATCAAATCTCTTTTTCTCGATCCGGGTTGCTTCTTTTTGGCGTTTTTGTTGATGGGTTTGTGTTTATTTAGTGTATGTGGGCTTTTGGAATGAGAATGAGATCGATTTGTGGAACAAATTTGGGGTTTTTGAAGCATCGAGAGTATTGAAAGTGAAATTCCCAGCAGTAATGAACGCCGATTTGCCAAATTTCTGTATCTTACCAGAGCCAACAAATCCAATGAAGTTGTTCAATGATAGGTTCAAGAACTTGAGCCCAACAAGTGGAGGAAAATCAGTAGAAAAAGTACCATTCATGGTGTTATCTGACAAGTCTACAATCTCCAATTTCTGAAGAGTTGAGATGGGTTTTGAATTCCCCAAAATGTTGTAGCTAGAAATGTCGAGATGCTTTAATTTCATGAGGTTTACAAACCTAGATGGCAAAAATCTCATGTCATTATCAGAAAGGTCAAGTACTGTAAGATTTGTAAAACCAAAGAGCCTAGCCAAATTGGTGAACCTATTGCTCGAGAGATTAAGCACCTGAATCAACGAACCTGAACCAAATGCAAGCAGCAAGAAGATAAGCAGAAATCTGCAGATGCTTCGTTTGGTAGCTGAGAAAGTGCAGGAAAATAAAAGGAATAAAAATTAGTTTGGTTGACTGGGGTATTGCGGTGTTAATGATGAGTGGTTGTTGTGGAAGGCTTTGAGCAGCTAAACTGATTGATAGGATATGTAAAGATAGTGGGTTGAGGTATTTGGGACTTTTATGATGAGTGGCTGGAAATTTTCTGCAGGTAAGGGAATGGCAGGATAAGTGGCAGGAAAATAAAATTTCTCAACTCATCTATGATTCTTTACTGATGTCAGTCTCAGTTACCCTTTTTTCTTTATTATAAGACAAAAATAGTAAGAAACAAAAAAGCATAAAATTTTCATTTTCAACTCTTTTTCCCTAATTTTTTCAGCAACCAAGCAGAAGGTGAAATTAGAAGAAAACGAAAACGATATGCTTTGTAAAAAGATGAGAGATACATCACAATCCAAACACAGAGTTGACCATGTTTCTGTATACTCCTAACAAACGAATATGCAGAAAACATATTCCAATCAGAAACAATAAAACATGAAAGCTATAGGAATCGCAGATTAAACGAAACGCTTTGATTCACACTCTCAACCCATCCCAATACTTCATAGAGAGATAGAGAGGAGAGAGAGTGAATGATATGCAATGAAAGTGAGCATAAATTCCAAGTTCTGTTGCAGAGAGAGAGAGAGAGAGAGAAGAGGTAAGAGAGCAGAGGCGGGTCGGGTTGGAAACTTTAGGGTTGGGTCAAACCGTTTAAATGCTTCACCCACTTAGTCATTTATTGTATTAAATTAAACTAAGGGCATTTAAGTCATTTCACATGCAAAAAAGGGTCACCTGACAACTTTTCCGTTAAATATATGGACGGCCTACTAACAGAAGGGAGCAAATTGCAAAAATTTGAAAGTACAGGGGGCTGATTGTTCACTTTTAAAGTGCAGGGGTGCAAAGTGTTTTTGGACTAAAGTACAGGGGTGCAAAGTGTATTTTCCCCTTTATTATAAAAGTAAGAAAAAGTAGAAATAGAAGAGATAGGAGAATAAAATATTGTCTTGCATGTGTGTTATTCAAGGGGCCTAAGTCCTCCTTTTATAGGCTTACAAAATTAAATAATAAGAGACAAATGGGTATAGGTTACAAGGGATAGAGGGGGTTACAAGCCTTAAAGCTAGCGGGGGTTACATAAGAAGAAGATGGGTGGTCATCCACCATATTTACAACACTCCCCCTTGGATGTCCACCACGCTAAGATAATGTGACTCATTAAAACCTTACTAGAAAAAACCCTGTGAGAAAAAATGTAGCAAAGGAAAAAGAGTACAACATTTTGTAAATTTTAGAGTGATGTTGGACGCACTAAAGAAACTGTCTCGTTAAAACCTTGCCAGTAATACCCAGTGGGATAAAACCTGGACGAAGGAAAAAGAGTACATCGTGCATATGTCCAGATAAGCAGTAGACTTGATGATAATACTCCCCCTGATGAGTATCAACTTGACTGATCAGAAACACAACGCATCCCGATATCATATGTCAATTTCTTGAATGTTGATGATGGCAAAGCTTTGGTAAATAAATCTGCAATATTGTCACTAGACCGTATTTGTTTCACTTCAATTTCATGATTCTTCTGGAGTTCGTGAGTGAAGAAAAACTTTGGTGAGATATGGTTGGTTTTGTTATCTTTGATGTATCTGTTAGGTTTAGTGTTTGTGTGTTGGCTAGTTTCGTTTCAAAACTTGGTTTGGGTTTGTACATTTATAGATGTGTACTGATGATCTCAAGTGAAGCCGTGGCAAAATGATTCTATATCTTCATGGATTAGGATGGTAAGTGACCTAGTGACCTAAGGTTTGAACCTAGGAGGTTAGATTCCATCATATGCATGTTCAAACTTGTAAAAATCAGGGTTTATGAATACTTGGATCGATCCAAGGTTGATCTGGATCGATCCCATGGTTTGCAAATGTGAAAATTAGAAAGTTAGGAATGTTTGGATCGATCCAAGGTTTACCTGGATCGATCCACTGTTTGCACCTTCACAATACATATTTTAAAGAACTTAAATTGGCCAAGTTGGATCGATCCAAGCCTTGGCTGGATCGATCCAGTTTCGAGTTAAACTTCTTACAGAATGGTTGTTTTTGGCCCAATTCAAGTTGGATCGATCCAAGCCTTGCCTGGATCGATCCAAGTTCGTGCCAAACCCTAATTTTACCTAATTTTAGCCCTGTTTTCTCATTGGTTACTGTGGTTACTATAAAAGGAATAAGTCACTCGAGATTTAGTGACCTCAGCCGCCAGAAATCATTTCTATTCCTAGACCTATTTTGTTCCTTCACTTAATGGCTGTGGTTCTTCATTTCTAAATTGAGGATTAGCTTGAATATTGATCATTTGATGATGAACCTTCTTAGAATGGATTAGAAACCTTGGAAAACACATTTACATACATGGAGTGAGAATCATCTGTGGAGATAGGATCATTCTCATGGCTCTTGGATGAAGACATCAAGAGTGAGACTACTTGTGTAGTTGATGAGCAAGCTTTGAAGAAGGAGGACTCGATGGACTGAGTTGAGGAGATCTCAGTACACTAGGCCATGGGTTGGTGAGATAGAGTGTATGGTATAATCTCTGTAACTCTTCTTTCATAGTGGATTGCTTTTGTTCTCCCGTGGTTTTCTCCCGAAAGGGTTTCCACGTATATTGTGTGTTCAATCATTATTTGTTGTTGTGATTTCAAACTATCAAGAAGGATGGAATGATTCTTGTGTTCATGGATCCCTCTTGATAGTTAATTTATTCTGTGTTCTGTGATATATATGTTTCTTGAGTGTGGCTGATCTATTTCATACTTGTTACTTGAATTTACAAGAGTGGAAATTCGTGTGATCTAGTGGGGATTAGGTTTTTCAATTGGTATCAGAGCCTAATTCACTGTGATAGGCTTACACCTAGGTGATAAGGTTTCTAGATCATAATTTCCCTCTCCCATGGAGGAAGGAAATTCTGTCACACGTCCACCAAAGTTCGATGGATCAAATTATGCCTATTGGAAGGCTAAAATGAGGATATTTTTGAAATCACTAGATGAAAGGGTATGGGTTACTGTTGAGAGAGGTTGGACCCCTCCCACTATGAAAGTTGGTGAGGACACCATACCTAAACCCGCTGATTTATGGGAAAAGGAAGAATTAGAAAAAGCTAGTTGGAATAGTAGAGGGTTGAATGCTATTTGCAATGCCCTGACTGCTAGCGAATATCGTAGAATCATGATGTGTGAAACATCCAAGGAAGCATGGGATATTTTGAAAATAACTCATGAAGGTACTACCCTTGTCAAGAACTCAAAACTTCAAATGCTCACTTCTCAATTTGAAAGAATTTGCATGGAAGAAAATGAGACATTTTCAGAGTTTTATGCTAAGTTGAGTGACATTGTTAACTCCTCTTTTAATCTTGGTGAAAGAATTCCTGATTTTCAAGTTGTCAAAAAGATTTTGAGATCTCTTCCTGATCGGTTCCAACCCAAAATCACTGCTATTGAAGAGAGCAAAGACATAGGTTCAATTCGAGTGGATGAATTGGTTGGATCCATTCAAACATTTGAAATGAATCTAAAAGATTCAAAAACTAAAAACAAAGGTATTGCTCTATCTTCAATGAAGGAAGAGATTAAATCAATTGAAAATGGTCTTGATGTGAATGATGATGAACTTGCACTGTTTGTCAAACAATACAAAAAATATCTCAAAGCTAAACAAGGTTTTTCAAACCAAAATAAAAGGTTTGACAGAGGTCAAGGGACATCATCAGCAAAAGTTGACCATAGGAATTCAAAAACTGGAAAAGAATGTTTCAATTGTCACAAACCTGGTCATAGGGCTGCAGAATGTCCTGAAAAGAGAAGAAATCAAAACAAAGCTCATAATGCTACCTTGAGTGATAGTGATGAGGAGAATAATACCTCTCACGAGAATGAGTCTGAAAATGAGGAGGGTAATTTCACTGCCTTTGTTGTGACTACAAATCCTATGTGTGAATCCACTTGTGTTCAAAAACCCCCAAGGTTGGAGAACATTAAGTTCATGTACTGGAAAATCAAGATGAAAATTTTTCTAGAATCCATTGATGTTAATGTGTGGAGAAGTGTGGAAATGGGTTGGTCACATCCCATGTTAAACACTAATGGTGAACTCATCTTGAAACCTCTTGAAAATTGGAATCGGGATGAAATTGAATCTCAAAATTGGAATAAAATTGGTTTCAAATTTATATGTGAGGCTCTAAATGATCATGATCTTAAGCTAATTGAAAATTTTGAAACAGCAAAACAAGCTTGGGATCATCTTGTGATTGTTTATGAGGGAAGCATATGTGAGAAAAATCATAGACTAAATAGTCTATTGAATCAATTTGATGTTATCAAGATGAGTGACCATGAAAGTTTTTGTAATTTCCACACAAAACTCTGTGACATTGTAAATTCCTTGAATGACTTAGGAGTAAAAGTGGATGATTCAAAAATTGCTGAGAAAATTGTGAAATCCTTGTCTTTTGAACTCTCTATGAAAGTTGTTGAGTTTGCTAATTGTCAAGATATAAATTCTATTGCTCTTAATGATCTTATTGGTGCTTGTATGTGTTTGGATAATCAATTGTCTGATGTTACTTCTGAAAATGAATTGAAAGCTTTTGTTGTGTCTTTGGAAACACATGAGGTGTCATCCAACAAAAAGGATATAGATGACTTAGAGTTATTGCTAGGAGTGTCTAGTGATGAGTCTGAAAGTCTAGAGGATGATGAAACTGAGCTTCAAAAGGCCTATGATAACCTGTATGAAGAGGCATATCAACTGAAAAAGAAAAATGTGTCTTTGGCCTTGAAGGCCAAGTCTGATGAGAGTGAAATTGAGATACTCAAAGAAGAGCTGAAAAATCATGTGGTTCACATTCAAGATGTGAAAACTGAAAAATTTGCTTTGAATGATAGACTTATTGTTTTGAAACAGGATAATGAATCTTGTGTGTCAAAAGTGAGTGAGTATCAAAAAGAAGTAAAGAGTCTTGAATCAAGACTCAAGTCAGAAATTGAGAGTAATAGTTGTTTGTGTTTGAAGATTAGAAATCTTGAAAAGGAATTGGAATTAGCAAATGAAACATTGTTGAAATTGTCCAATGGGAGTAAAAAATTGGATCACATTCTTAGCATTGGGAAGTCCTTTAGTGATAAATCTGGACTAGGCTATGTTGGACCATCTAGTGGTCCATCAACCTCAGGAACCAAGTTTGTTCCTTCTTCCAAGTCATCTCTTGAAAATGAGACTTTGCCTCAACCTAGTCATAAGAGGACTCACTTCAATCCAAATTCCTTCAAGAAGATTCCCACATGTCACTCTTGTGGTGTTGTAGGTCACATAAGACCTAATTGTCCTAGAAAAGGTAAAACCCAAGTGAAGAGTGTCTCTCAAAAGAAAGTGATTTGTCATCACTGTGGTGTCATTGGTCATTCAAGACCAAATTGTTTCAAGTTGATGAATAGGGGTAGAGTTAGGCAATTCTCACCTACTTGTCATCATTGTGGAAAAGTTGGTCACATTAGACCAAATTGTTTTCTCCTTCACAAAAATCTTGAGTTGTCTAGACCAAGAAATGCTCCTAGGTTAAAAGTTGATTTGGGATCAAATAGAAAGCTACCTAAGGTGCATGAAGGTAAGACAGGGAATAGAGTTTGGGTAAGAAAGGAGAGTCTTAAATGTAATGTCATGCACACTGCCTTGAGGGCAAAAGAGAGTAAACAGTGGTATTTTGATAGTGGTTGCTCTCGTCATATGACAGGTGACAAATCCTTATTTGTTCACCTTGAAGAGTGTAATGGAGGGACTGTCACTTTTGGTGATGGTAATAGATTAAACATTCAAGGTAAAGGGATTGTTGAATCTCATGGCTTTCCTAAGCTTGAAGATGTACTTTTTGTTGATGGTCTTAAAGCTAATCTCATTAGCATTAGTCATCTTTGTGACAGTAATTTTTCAGTAAACTTCACTAAGGCTACATGTCGTGTCCTTGGTAAAGATGAGAAGTGTGTTCTTGAAGGAAAAAGAACAAGTGACAACTGTTATGGAATAGTTCCAAATGAGTCTCTAGTTTGTAATAGAGCCAAAGTTGATGATGTTGAGCTTTGGCATCAACGTCTTGGTCACATAAATTTCAAAGATCTCTCAAAATTGTCAAAAAATGAAATTGTTAGAGGAGTTCCTAAGTTTGACAAAATTGAGGAAAGTGTATGTGGACCATGTCAAAAGGGCAAACAAATTAGAGTGTCTCATAAGAAAACAAGTGGTATTAACACATCTAGACCTCTAGAACTTGTTCATGTTGATCTCATGGGTCCAATGAGAACTGAAAGTTTAGGAGGAAAGAGATACATTTTTGTGATGGTTGATGATTTCTCTAGATTCTCTTGGGTAAAATTTTTGAGAGAAAAATCTGATTGTTTTGAAAACTTCAAAGCCTTGTGTAGGCAACTTCAAATTGAGAAAGGATGTACTATCAATCAAATCATTAGGTTAAGAAGTGATCATGGAAGGGAGTTTGAAAACACTGAGTTTAGTGAATTTTGTGACAGTGAGGGCATTAATCATGAATTTTCTGCCCCCAAAACACCTCAGCAAAATGGTGTTGTTGAAAGGAAAAACAGAGTCATTCAAGAAATGGCTCGTGTCATGCTTTTGAGCAAATCTTTAGCCAAACATTTTTGGGCTGAGGCTGTCAATACTGCTTGTCATATCATCAATAGAGTTTATGTGAGGCCTCACACCCAATGCTCTCCATATGAATTATGGAAAGGAAAGAAACCCAATTTGAAATATTTTAGAGTCTTTGGAAGTAAATGTTACATTCTTAGGGATAGAGAATCCTTAGGAAAATTTGATTCTAGGAGTGATGATGGTTTTCTTCTAGGATACTCCACTAACAGTCGTGCCTGTAGAGTGTTCAATCTTAGGACATCTACTGTGATGGAGTCGATAAATGTGGTCATTGATGATTTGGTGAGCAAAGAAATTGACAAATCTGTAGATGTTGAAGATGAATCATTGAATGATCCTTGCTCATCAAAATATGATATGGAGGTTGTTAATGTTCAAAGTGAAAGAGGTAGTGATGATCAAGGGACAAATTCTACACCTGTTGATGATTCAATTCCTTCAAACTCTTGGTCCAAAAGATATCATTCTAGTGAGAATATAGTGGGAAAACCTGAAGTTGGAGTTAGGACTAGGAGTCAAATTGAGAATGAGATGACATTTCTGAGTTATACCTCTAAGATTGAACCCAAAAATGTCAAAGAAGCCTTGCTTGATGAGGAATGGGTTCTTGCCATGCAAGAAGAGCTTCATCAGTTTGTCAAGAATGATGTTTGGGATTTAGTTCCTAGACCATCAAATAAGAATGTCATTGGAACTAAATGGATTTTTAAAAATAAAACTGATGAATCTGGTGTCATTGTTAGAAACAAGGCTAGGCTTGTTGCTCAGGGATATACTCAGGAAGAAGGTATAGATTTTGATGAAACTTTTGCTCCTGTTGCTAGGCTTGAGTCTGTCCGCTTGTTGTTATCTGTTGCATGTCATCTCAATTTCACTCTATTTCAAATGGATGTGAAAAGTGCCTTCTTGAATGGATTTCTTCAAGAAGAAGTGTTTGTGGAACAACCTAAAGGGTTTGAAGATCCACATCATCCCACTCATCTCTACAAGCTGAAGAAAGCTTTGTATGGTCTCAAACAAGCTCCAAGAGCTTGGTATGAGAGGTTGACATCATACCTTCTAGAGAGGGGTTTCACTAGAGGAAGTGTGGATAAAACTTTGTTCATAAAATCTGTGCAAGGGTCAATTGTTGTTGCTCAAGTGTATGTTGATGATATTGTTTTTGGATCAACTTTGAATACACTTGCTCATAGCTTTTCTGAAGAGATGAAGAGAGAGTTTGAAATGAGCATGGTTGGTGAATTAACTTACTTCCTAGGGCTGCAAGTTAAACAAATGGATGATGGGATATTTGTTTCCCAATCCAAATATGCTAAGGAACTTGTCAAAAAGTTTGGACTTGAAAATGCTAAACATGCTAGGTCACCAATGAGCACTAGCACAAAACTTTCCAAGGATGAAAGTGGAAAGGATGTAGGTCAAACCTTATTTCGAAGCATGATAGGTAGCTTGCTCTACCTTACAGCTAGTAGACCTGACATTTCATACAGTGTTGGAGTTTGTGCTAGGTTCCAGTCTAATCCTAAAGAGTCTCATCTTCATGCTGTCAAGCGAATCATTCGCTATGTGAGTGGCACACAAGGTTATGGTCTTTGGTATTCTAGGGATACCAATCTTAATCTTGCTGCATATTCTGATGCCGACTGGGCTGGAAATGTGGCTGACAGGAAAAGCACCTCTGGAGGTTGCTTTTATGTTGGAAATTCCTTGGTTTCTTAGCACAGTAAGAAACAAAATTCCATTGCTCTGTCAACAGCTGAAGCTGAATACATTGCTGCTGGTGCATGCTGTGCACAATTGTTGTGGATGAAACAAATGTTGAGTGACTATGGAGTCAAGGATTCAAGTTTAGTTGTATTTTGTGATAATGAGAGTGCAATCAATATTTCCAAAAACCCTGTTCAGCACTCTAGAACCAAACATATTGACATAAGACATCATTTCATAAGAGACTTGGTTGAAAATAAAGTGCTGTCTATGCAATTTGTATCATCTACAAATCAACTTGCTGATCTTCTCACAAAACCTCTTGATAATGCTAGATTTGAATACTTGAGAACAGCTTTGGGGATTTGTATGATTGATTGAAGTTACTGGAGTACAGGATACAAGCATGATAATCACTGAATATGAGTATATCTTGGTATTATCATGTGCATTTTATATCATCTCCTTATTGCATATTGTTCAATGTGATTGAATCTGAAAGTCTTCTGCACTCTTGGTTTGATTGTGTTGATTCTATGTTATAATTCTCATGATGTTTGGAATCAAATGGGATGATCATTATTCTATGTATTTGTGATATAGATTGACCCATAAGTAGTCTGAACTATCTTCTCTTCAAGTATCCACATCATCTTGGGTTATGGGATTTCTCTCTCTATACTTTCATTCCCAATCAATTTGGGTCATGGTTTAATTTGCCTCATATGTCCAATGAAAAGGAAATATACTCATGAATGGAAGAAGAGAATTGATCTTCTCGCAAATTCATTGACTTGAAACCAACATATATTGAAGAGGAGAATTGATCCTACTTCAAATTCTGTGTGAAGAAATCCTATCTTGAAAAGCTGTCATGATTATGCTTAAAAGTTCTCCCTAAAATGCTTGATTATCCTATTTCATGATCTTCATGTGTATTCTCTGGGATTCCATGTTCAGCCTTTTGATATCTTGATGAGAAGTTGGTTATCCTCACCTACTTGGTTTGACTCCTATATTCACAATCATTGCATAATTTTTCAAATCATCTTGAGTCTACATCATCTCATTTATACATGGCTATGAATTGATCTTACCATTACACACACTCACTACTTTGGATTCCCATATTACAATATTCAATCTTGTGATGATGTCCTTTTTGCATGATGATGGTGATCATTGTCTAATCATACTCATTTTGTTCATGCCTGTAGCCTAAATTTTCAGTTTCTTGGTACTTTGTCAAAATGTTATGTCAATAGGTTTTGTTTATTGCTCAAATCTTGTTTTGTAATGCCTCTTGTTCATTGGTATACAATTATTCTTGCATCTAAGTCTCCATTCCTCAAATAATTTTGCTGATGAAACTGATTTATGTGCATTTTTCCCTTAGTGGATCGATCCACTGCTGGTCTGGATCGATCCAGAGGGCATCTCATGTTTTTACCTGATGTATTGAAGGCTGTTGGATCGATCCAGCTCTTGCCTGGATCGATCTAAATCAATTTGGATCATTTTTTCTCAAAACATGCTTTCTGTAAGTGGAAACTGGATCGATCCAGCTTCACCTTGGATCGATCCAGCATGGTGTTTCAACTCATTTATCTCGCATTCAGGCTTAGTGGATCGATCCAGCTCCACCTTGGATCGATCCAGAGTTGGTTTCTCTTCTTTTTGTCTCGTGCTCAGGCTTAGTGGATCGATCCAGTCCTCACTTGGATCGATCCAACTTTGAGGAATTTCATTATTTAGGGCAAATTTCAGCGTGCACTGTTCACTTTCTTCTACATTTTTCAGTCTTTTAAGCCCTCTCTCTCTCCTGTATTCTCTGTTCAAAGTCGTTTTCCCTCATTTCACTCATTTTCTCACACTATGAGTACCTCTTTACTTGACATTCTTGTTCTCTGCCTCGGGTTTTTATGGGTTCGTGTGGTTATCTTCACCATGGCTGGTGGTGAAGGCTCTAGGCATGGAGGCTCATCCTCCAAAGGCAAGGGCAAGGCCCCCGCTGCCAAAAAGAGGAAGAATGCTCCTATCTCTCCTCAAGAGCAAGCGGACCTTCCCAATCCACTCACTGTTGAAGACCCACTGGACGAGGAACCCTCATTTGCCCATGCCAAGCTCACTAAGGAGGAAGTTTATGAGCGGCGTCCCGTCATTTGTGAGCGTCAAGTAATCCCTAAGGGTATGACTGACACTCTCTTCATTCAAATGATTCAATTTCATAAGTTAGGTCGTTTTTTTGAGCCCATTAAGTTGTTTATCCCTTCACTTGTCAAGAGTTTCTACATGGGTGTCCACACTGTGAACACCGACACCTGTGAGATTGTGTCTAGAGTTAGAGGGAAGTCTATCACTGTGACTCCACAGATGATAGCAGATTATTTGGATGTGCCCATGCCTCCACCTAATTCTCAAGCTTTTTCTTTTGACAATGACTCGAATGTGAGTGATGACCTGCTTGTCCATTCTTTGTGTACCTCTGCCGGGTTAAAAAATGGAAAATTCGTTCAAGGCAACCTCAAGGAAGAATTTCGTGCCTTGAACATCATTTTATGGTGGAATTTATTTCCCGGGGGTAGTCGAGTCCATTTTGAGCACTCCAAGGCTCGATTGTATTATGCCTTCATGAATGGAGCTGTTATCAACTTTCCGAAGCTCATTTGGGGTACCATTCGTGTTGTGGCTCGCGCTCATGAGGTCAAGACGGCCTTACCATATGGAGCCATGATCACGGAGTTTTGTAAGAAGTTAGGGGTGAAGACTTCTCCATCGGACAGGCCCGAGAAGCCTACTCGTGGTCCCATTGATTTGGCGTGCATTAATCGCAGCCGTGGCCATACCTCTACTCCTGGAGGTGACTCTGATGAGGATGCTCCTGCTCCTGCTCCTACTACTGCTGCTGCTGCCTCTGATGCTCCACCTCCTGTTTACCCCATGACCATAGCTGGTCTTCATCAGCGTATTGCCGCTTTGGAGGTCAGTCAGACTCGCACTGATGCGAAGATCGACCACCTCATTTCCCTCTTCACGAGTCAGCGATCTGATGCTGCCGGTGGTTCAGGCTCGGGGTATACTGCACCGTCCTCCCCTCACCTTGACGACAGTGGCCTTGGATTTGATCCATCCATCATGTGATCCCTTTGTCTGTTTGTGACAAAAAGGGGGAGAGTTTTTTGGAGTTTTTGGGAGTTTCTGTTTAGTTTATGTTTAGTTTGTTTGTAGGTTTGTTAGCTTTTAAGGTTGTTTGGTGGGTAAATATGTACTTTGTAACCTTGACTGGGTTATTTTGTTGAAAAGATCTGTTGTAATGAACTAATTGATGAAATGAACTGATTGTTGAACTTACCTTGATTATCAATACAATTTGATGTTTTATGGATGTTGATGTTTTATGGATGTTTGTAGCATTGTTCTCGCTTGAATAGTTCATATTTTTGTCAATATGCTACTTTACATATTCAGTTCATTTTATGCTGCATAAGGTTGTTTGTGAAGCGTGTGCAGGTTTAACAGATCAAGATGGAAGTGAAATGTTTGATTCCTCAGTCATGGTTGGTTTTAGTTTTGTTTTGTGTATATGATTGTACAAGTGAGGGGGAGTGAATCTTGTTTCAAGGTTTCTTAGATTCATTTTCCTGTTTTTCTTGTTTTATATTTTGTTTTGTCACGAAACTGCCAAAGGGGGAGATTGTTAGGTTTAGTGTTTGTGTGTTGGCTAGTTTCGTTTCAAAACTTGGTTTGGGTTTGTACATTTATAGATGTGTACTGATGATCTCAAGTGAAGCCGTGGCAAAATGATTCTATATCTTCATGGATTAGGATGGTAAGTGACCTAGTGACCTAAGGTTTGAACCTAGGAGGTTAGATTCCATCATATGCATGTTCAAACTTGTAAAAATCAGGGTTTATGAATACTTGGATCGATCCAAGGTTGATCTGGATCGATCCCATGGTTTGCAAATGTGAAAATTAGAAAGTTAGGAATGCTTGGATCGATCCAAGGTTTACCTGGATCGATCCACTGTTTGCACCTTCACAATACATATTTTAAAGAACTTAAATTGGCCAAGTTGGATCGATCCAAGCCTTGGCTGGATCGATCCAGTTTCGAGTTAAACTTCTTACAGAATGGTTGTTTTTGGCCCAATTCAAGTTGGATCGATCCAAGCCTTGCCTGGATCGATCCAAGTTCGTGCCAAACCCTAATTTTACCTAATTTTAGCCCTGTTTTCTCATTGGTTACTGTGGTTACTATAAAAGGAATAAGTCACTCGAGATTTAGTGACCTCAGCCGCCAGAAATCATTTCTATTCCTAGACCTATTTTGTTCCTTCACTTAATGGCTGTGGTTCTTCATTTCTAAATTGAGGATTAGCTTGAATATTGATCATTTGATGATGAACCTTCTTAGAATGGATTAGAAACCTTGGAAAACACATTTACATACATGGAGTGAGAATCATCTGTGGAGATAGGATCATTCTCATGGCTCTTGGATGAAGACATCAAGAGTGAGACTACTTGTGTAGTTGATGAGCAAGCTTTGAAGAAGGAGGACTCGATGGACTGAGTTGAGGAGATCTCAGTACACTAGGCCATGGGTTGGTGAGATAGAGTGTATGGTATAATCTCTGTAACTCTTCTTTCATAGTGGATTGCTTTTGTTCTCCCGTGGTTTTCTCCCGAAAGGGTTTCCACGTATATTGTGTGTTCAATCATTATTTGTTGTTGTGATTTCAAACTATCAAGAATGATGGAATGATTCTTGTGTTCATGGATCCCTCTTGATAGTTAATTTATTCTGTGTTCTGTGATATATATGTTTCTTGAGTGTGGCTGATCTATTTCATACTTGTTACTTGAATTTACAAGAGTGGAAATTCGTGTGATCTAGTGGGGATTAGGTTTTTCAGTATCATTTTTTGATTTGTTCAATACACGCAGCATTGTCTTCATAAATTGTTGTTGGAGTGCTTGTAATCAAAGATAACCCACATGCATTTCGAATGTGTTATATTACTGATCTTAACCATACACATTCACAACTTGCTTCAGGAAGTGCAATTATCTCAGATTGATTAAAGGAAGTGGCAGTTAAAGTCTGCTTGGTCGATTGCCAAGAAATTGCAGTATAGCCACATGTGAATACATACCCTATTTGTGATCAGGCCTTGTGAGGATCAGAAAAGTATCTAGAATTTTTATATCCTTTTAGAGTTGATCCTTTTGAATAAAATTAACCAAATTTGTAGTCCCACGAAGGTAACGTAAGATATGTTTCATGCCATTCCAGTGTCGTCGAGTTGGTGCAGAGCTGAATCTTGCCAACAAATTAACTGAAAATGTGATATTTGGCCTTGTACACTATGCTAAGTATAACAAAGCACCAATTGCACTAAGATATGGTACTTCAGGACTAAGGAGTGCTTCATTTTCTTCCTTTGGACAAAAATGATCTTTCTTAGCATCAAGAGATCTAACAACCATTGGAGAACTTAATGGATGTGTTTTATCCATGTTAAATCGCTTCATTTCAAGACCTTTTCGATATATGTTGACTGATGTATGAGAATTTCATTAGACTTATGCTCGATTTGCAGGCCGAGACAATATTTAGTTTTTCCTAAGTCTTTCATCTCAAACCCATCGTTTAAATATTTAACCGCTTTTATGAGCTTTTCAGGAGTTCCAAATAAATTTATATCATCAACATATACTGTAAGGATGACAAATCCTAATTCTGATTTCTTTATAAAAACACAAGGGCATATAGGATTGTTAATATACTTATCATTGATCAAATACTCACTAAGACGATTATACCACATTCTTCCAGATTGTTTTAATTCATATAATGATCGTCATAACTTAATTGAGTACATATTTCATGGTTGTGATGTACTTACTTCAGGCAATTGAAATCCTTTAGGGACTTTCATATAAATATCATTTTCTAGCATGCCATACAAATATGCAGTAACTACGTCCATGAGACGCATGTCTAGTCCTTTTGAGACTGACAAACTAATTAAATATCGAAACGTAATAATATCCATCACAGGTGAATACGTTTCTTCATAATCAATCCCATGTCTTTGTGAGAAATCTTGTGCCACTAGACGTGCTTTGTATCTAGCAATATCATTTTTATCATTACGTTTTCTTACAAACACCCATTTGTAACTTACAGGTTTACATCATAGGGTGTTGGGACTACAGGCCCAAATACTTTGCGTTTTGCTAGAGAATCTAATTTTACTTGGATTGCTTTTTTCCACTTTGACCAATCATGTCTACTGCGACATTCATTGACACTACGTGGTTCATGATCATCATCATCTTTTAAAATTTTTGTGGTTACTGTAAAATAAAATACATCATTATTAATAATCATTTCTGTACGGTCCCACAATTCCCCTGTGGATGCATAATTTATGGAAATTTAATCATTTGCAAGTACTTGTACCTCTTCATGATTTTGTATCTCTTTAGGGGCTATTGTTTCTTCAGGGGCATGTGTCACTTCAATAACACTTTCCTCTTTGGGGGTTATTATTTTAGAAATTGTGGGAATAGCCTCTTCAGGAGTGCTATTTTCTTTAAAACTTGTGTTTTGTTGTCCTTTTGTTTTCCTCTTCCGGAGAATTAAATCTTTTGAACCCAAGGGTCAACTACGTTTCAGGCGTGTCATGGATGATTCATTAGCTGTCATAATAGCAGTTTTTCCAATTGATATATTGATCCTTGCTGGTGTATTTGCAGCCGGTATATAGGACTTGGTTACTTTAGCTGTATCTATAAATGCATCAGGCAATTGGTTGGCAATCTTTTGAAGATGGATGATTCTCTATACTTCATTTTCACATTGAGCAGTGCGCGGGTCGACATGAGATATGGATGATGCATTCCAAATAATTTCACGTCGTTCCTCTTTTGGTGGTTTATCTCCCCCTAACGGCGGCAAATTGACCTCATCAAAATGGCAATCCGCAATTCTTGCTCTGAAAACGTCACCTGTCAAAGGTTCAAGATACCTGATTATTGATGGTGAATCAAAACCAATGTATATTCCCAATCGACATTGATGGCCTATTTTTGTGCATTGTGGAGGTGCAATTGGAACTTATACTGCACATCCAAACATTCGTAAATGAGAAATGTCTGGAATTTGATCGAATACCAGTTGAAATGGTGACTGTTGGTGGTTAGTAGTCGGTCGAATGTGAACCAATGCTGCAACATATAAAATGACATGTCCCTAAGCAGAAATATGTAACTTTGTCCTCATAAGTAAAGGTCGAGCAATCAGTTTGAGTCGTTTGATAAAGGTTTCTGCTAAACCATTCTGTGTGTGTACATGAGCAATTGGATGTTCCACCTCAATCCCAACTGACATGCAATAATCATCAAAGGCTTTAGATATAAATTCACCAGTATTATCGAGGCGGATCTTCTTGATTGGATAATCTGGAAAATGTGTTTGTAACCGAATGATTTGAGCAATGAGCTTGGCAAATGCAACATTGCGAGTAGATAACAAGCAAACATGTGACCATCGAGATGAGACATCTATTAGCACCATGAAATAGCGAAATGGTCCACATGGTGGATGAATTGGTCCACATATATCCCCTTGGATTCGTTCCAAAAATGTTGGGATTCAACAAGGACTTTTGTATGAGATGGTCTAATAATTAATTTTCCCTGGGAACAAGTAGTACATAGATAATCACTAGACAAAAGAATCTTCTAGTTCTATAATGGATGTCCATGTGAATTTTCAATAATTCGCCTCATCATTGTTGACCCTGGGTGCCCAAGTCTATCATGCCAAATGATAAAAATGTTTAGGTTAGAGAGCTTCTAGCTCATCACCATATTTAATTTAATTGTTGTTATAGTTGTATAATACAATCTCGAAGAAAAAACAGGCAATTTTTCCACTACAAGCTTCTGGCTTGAAACAATATGAGTAATACATAAATATTATTTATTATTTTTACATGTGGACTCAATATGATATCTATTGTCCCAAGTATGAAACCCTAGAGGGGGGGTGAATAGGGTTTATGGCAAACTTTTCAATTAATTACCCAATAAAAATTAGTGTTCAATTACTAATAACAGAAACAATAATATAAATGCAAGTAATTGAAAGAGAGAAGGGAAGAGAAATCAAACACAAAGATTTAACGAGGTTCGGACTCCGCCTACTCCTCGCCTTGTGCCTAAGCACAAGGATTCCCCAACAATCCACTAAGGATTAGCTCCTTCAAGGTGGAGAAACCTTTACACGATCTTCTTTATCCCACGTGGAAGACCCTTACCTCAAGCACACAAAGAACTTAGTAAATGGCTCACAAAGAACCCACTAGTGCTCACAAAGAACACTTCTTCAAGCTTCACAAAGAATGCTTGGCCAATGCTTACAAAGAGCAACTCTCTAATGCTCACCAAGAGCACTCACAAGATTTACAAAGAGATGAAATATAGATACATCAAGAAAACTCCCCAATGAGTAGATGAAATACAATTGAAAGTTCTCACTAATATCTCTCAAATAGATGAACTAGATTGGCTTCAAGAGAGTATGATGATTTTGACTAAAATCACACAAGAATAATGTGAACTATGTTGGTATATGTTTGAGTGTGATCATTAGCTCATTCAAGACTCATATGATGAGTATTAATAGCCCCAATAATGAATATGGCCTAGAGACAAAATAGAGCCGTTAAAAACTAGCTGTTATGAAGTGTCAGGTTGATTAGTCGACTAGGCACATGTGTTAGTCGACTAGGAGGTTTAAAATACCTTAAGAACACTTTCCGGGGACGGTTAGTTGACTAGGTAAAGTGGATTAGTCGACCAATAGGGTGTTTAGTCGACTAGGACAAAGTGTTAGTCGACTAGAGGCTTATTTTTCCAGAAAACAGCTACTGCACTTCGATTAGTCGACTAAGCATGGGCGTTAGTCGACTAAGGCCAATTTTTTCATTTTCTGAAAGTTACATATTTGAAAACTAGACTTCTCAAGATTTCCGTGGCCGCTAAGATCATCGAAAACAGAGTCCGGGTGAGAGAGATATGCCCATTTTAAGTTGGAAGTTTTCATCAGGAAAAATTCAGCATTTATAAAAACATTTTGTCTTTTGAATCCAAATAGCCCACTAAGAGTTAAAATCAATTTTTGACCAAAATGTGATTTTCCAAAGTTAAAACCTATGGTCTTTAAGTCATAATTAATTGAGCCAATGTAGTTCATCCTAAAGAGAGATTTACATAATAAATCCTAAGCACTCACACAAGATAAAATCTTCACAGAATTTCTTCAACACTTGTGCTTGGCTGGTGCTTGGCATGTGTTAGGCTCCATCTTTGACTTCAATAAAATTGTAGCTTTTTGCTCCATGCTCCTTAGTGATTGTTCAACAAATTCACTTAAGCTTAGCTTTAATGATGGTTGAGCCTTCTTCAATTGACAATTTGAATCATGTTCTTATATATAAGCATATATATATACTATAATGGATAAATAAGAACTATAAGATAATGTCAATTAACCAACAAGGTTAGTCAAATAATCACTCAATGATATTTAGCAATTAACAAGAGTGAATGACAAAGTATTCATATGTATAATTGAATATACATAATACAATGTTTGTTATCATCAAACATTGGGCACAATGTGCATATAGAATAAATAAATCAATCAATGATTTGTGGCTCCCCCTAACCATATGCATATAAAGATACTAAAGATTATCATTTAAAGCATATGCATATTTTAGGTAAAACAAATTCATGATGCAACAATAAGTCCATGAGACAAAGATATTCACATCATCATGAATTTTACCACAATTCATGCTAGCAAATATATACAATATGCAAATCAAATAGAATCACAATACAATGATTGTTATCATCAAAATCAACCAACCAAGGTGGAAGCCATAAGGCTAACAATATCCATTACGACGTATATCTTTAAAACTTAGCAGATTTCTTTTGGATCTGACTGAATATAAGGCATCCTTAATATGGAATATCGTGCTACATGGTAACATTATAGTGTTAGTAATTTGCCCTAATAGCCAATCACACTGGTGTAATTTAGGACATAAAGTTGATTCATGTATTATTATTATTCATTAATAATATGGGCTTTTGATTATCATGTATTCTTCTGTTATTATTATTCATGGTAAGTCCTTAGAAGGAATATTAATATAAGATCTCAAGAGTTGAGATTAGGAGACTTATATTGTTAAAGATTTCTTTCTTAGATATTCCTAGTCATAGGATTATTTATTGGACATTAATAATCCGGATAGACTAGCACAGGTTATGTCTGCTCAATATGGAGAATGACCAGTTTCAAGTCATTTGTGTAATGACACTAGGACAAACCTGTGGGTGCTTGTTTCAGAACAAGTACACTGAATGTGATCATTGATTGAGTTTGTTGAATGGAGTCTTACTTACATGTCAAACAACAACTCAAGGTTACAATGATGCAAGTGATCCTTAGACCTGAGGCACCATAGATGTCCTGTGTTAGGGATATTAAGGTTTGATAGTACAATGTATATATCCTAACCATGGAATTTGTGTATGTACTCATTGGCCCTAGTAGACCTGTCATGGGGACATATGAGTGTACAACAAGGAATCTATCAATCTCAGTAAAGAGAGGGAATGCCTTGTATTATTCTCAAAGATATAATTCATAGAAGTCTTTGGCCAAAGCAGTTGGGAATAAGAAAAGTATTTTCTTAAGTATCCCAAGATTGAATTGATATTTTGAGAAACACATACAAAATGTTAAATTAGGGTTTTGACATATTATCCTATACTCAAGTAATTTAACTAAGGCATTGTTTGATGGAAGGATTGAATTGCATCTTAAAATTGTAATCGAAAGGTTCACTGTGTTATGATAAACCTTCACACAACCTAGGGTATGTCTTGACATGTTGCTAGATGTCACTCAGGATTAGTAGAGGCCCAAAAGAATTATTTCTTGAAGGGAAAATTAGAAGAGTTCTAATTTTAGAACCTAAAATAAAAGTTGTTTTATTTGAAGGATAATTTATTATCATAATTCCTACTACTAGGTTGTTGTGAACCTAATAGGTCACACACATATAGTTGGTAGCTTCATTTAAAAGATAAGAGATGGTATATTTATAATTAAAAGTTAATTATAAATGACTTAAATAATAAAGGTTATTATTTAAGGGTCTATGTGCAATTAAGAAGATTATTGCATTTGAAATTTGAATTAAAGTTATTATGATATACTTTAAAATTCAAATTAAGATGACAAGCTTTATTGC
>JAESVK010000669.1:181356-194414 GCA_017140935.1 Hamamelis virginiana | reverse complement strand
GCATTTGAAATTTGAATTAAAGTTATTTGATTATGATATACTTTAAATTCAAATTAAGATAACAAGTTATCTAATAGGGAGCTAGCACTCCACTTATATTAGATAACCACAAAGGGATGGCTGGATATATAGCATAGAGATAATCACAAAGGGTTTGTGAAAATCCCTAGCCACCAACCTCTCCTCTCTCTCTCATCTTGTTGAAGCTTCTTCTAGTGTGGATCTTCTCTTGGAGGCCTTGATCTTTTGGGGTTGCACCTTCATTAATCCTACTCCTAAGGCTTTCAATGTAAGTCCTTTACATTTATTTAAAGTATTGTTTATAGCTTATACAATCATCATGTGATCTTTGTTCAACTTTCATGGAGAAAATTTTTTATTCCGTAATGATCCATGGGAATCTTTCATATAGTGGCTCTTCCAGAACCATCAATCAAGTCTGCAGGAGCTGATATTGTATTTACGTTAGCTTCAACTAAAGTCATGTGCGAAAAATATTTTTGATTCCGAAGGATTGTATGAGTAGTAGCATTATTTGGCTAGACATATCTCTCCACCATTTATATTGGAACCGAGCGATCCAATACTAAGATCCATACCTTTTAAAAAAAAATATATTAAATAAATTCAATATAAAATATGAAGAAATAAAATGCATTTTTTTTAACTTCATTTAATTAAGAAAGGAAAAATAATACACACACTAATAATAGCTTTCAAATAAATAAATAAAAATACACACTTAAAAAAAAATACATATAACATCCCAAACAATAAAAATGTTAATCGATGTGGACATTTCCATCACCAATTAAGTGATCAATTTGCCATTTGGATCTTCAAAAAAATCTGAAACGTCGAGATGAGTAATATCCACCAGATCTTCACCATCAATCAAATTTGTTTCTATTTTCTCTTTGCCTTTCTCCTCGAGTGAGGCTTGGTAAAGTTTAACCAAATGGTCGGCCGTATAACATGTACGCGACCAAAGCCCCCTCATACCACACTTATAACATTTATTTTCATAATTCACAGGAGGCTGATTTTTTTCTTTGCCTTGCCTTACTAAATTGTTAGACCACTTCTGATGGTTTTGTGTGGTATTGTTATGACCTCCCCGTGGTCGATAATTTTTTTGACCACGGTCTCACCCACGCCCATGGTCACGACCACGGCCATAATCACGACTACGACCACGACCACTAGATAATGCCACATTCACTTCAAGGATATATGCAGAGCCAGTCGGACGTGATTGATAATTTTTCATTAACAACTCATTATTTTGTTTATCCACAAAAAGACATGAAATCAATTCAGAATATTTTGTAAACCTATGCTCTCGATATTGTTGCCGCAGGAGCACATTCGAGGCGTGAAATGTGGAGTATGTTTTTTCCAACATATCTTCTTCAGTGATTTTCTCTCCACATAATTGCAATTTAGAACTGATTTTGAAAAGTGCAGAATTATATTCTACAACTGTTTTGAAATCCTGCAACCTTAAGTGCATCAAATCATAATGGGCTCTAGGAAGAATCAATGTCTTTTGGTGGTCATATCTTTTCTTTAAATTTTTCCAAAGGACAAGGGGATCATTTACTGTAAGATATTCATTTTTCAAGCCCTCACCAAGGTGATGGCGAAGAAAAATCATTACCTTGGCGCAATCCTGCTGGGATGCCTAATTTTTCTCTTGAATTGTATTGCTAAGATTCATAGCAGTAAGATGGATTTCAGTATCAAGGATCCAAGATAAATAATTTTTCCTGGAGATATCAAGAGCAACAATTTCAAGCTTCGTAAGATTCGTCATTTTTGAATTTCTAATATATGTTAAATACAATAATATGAGTAACATTAAAATTTAAAAAAAAAAAAAACATATAAAAATAATGGTAGAGATAGCCTTAGAGTCACATATAGATTATAATTAACATGGAAGCATCTTCTACTTAATAGTAAATAATTGACAGTGTTAGAATAATAAAATTTTTTTTTAATTAATTTGATGTCAAACTTCATCATATGACTTCTATTACTGAAACTAATAACAATAATAACAAAATAGATATACAATAATATATAATCGTATTATTAGCATCAAATAAAAAGATGGGAAGTCGTGGCTTACATTTTTGGTGAGTTAAAAATTTATAAAACTTTTTTTTTATTATTATAAGTCTCTTGGTTCTGGAAGAGAAGAATATCATGAACAATAAAACTTCTAATTTTTATTTTTAGTCACTCTCTTGCTTCAGGAAGAGAGGATTTTTGATGACTAGTATAAAATTTAAAAGACTAAAATTATTCTTGAGAAAAAAAATACCATAGTAAAAAAAAAACTATACCCACCAAACGTAGGATCATTACCTTAAAACAACTTGGTTAGAATCTCGTGCTGATAACGTATTATAAAAGTAAGAAAAAGTAGAAGAGATAGGAGAAGAAAATATTGTCTTGCATGTGTGTTATTCAAGGGGCCTAAGTCCTCATTTTATAGGCTTACAAGATTAAATAGGAAGAAACAAATGGGTATAGGTTACAAGGGATAGAGGGAGTTACAAGCTTTAAAGCTAAAGGGCGTTACATAGGAAGAAGATGGGTGGTCATCCACCATATTTACAACATTATTCATTTTATGATAAATAGTGAGAAAGAGAAATGATCAAATGGCCCGAATTACACAATGCTTTATTGGCCTTTTTTTTTTTTTTTTTTTTCAAGTTCATAAGTCAATACTACTATTTGTTTCTACTCTTTGGAAGATTATTCTTTTCGGTTGAAAAACTCTTTGGAATATTCACCTTAAATTCTATTTTGTTAGGCAATGTTTTTATTTTTTATTTTTATTTATTTATTTTTTTTCCTTCTCTTTTTTGTAAATACAGAAAAAATGGTTAGATATTAGTGGGTTAACATGAAAATGGGTTTCATGGATAGAATTGCTTCTGTAACACAAAAATATAATCAATCGAAGATAAGTTTAGTCAATTTGATTTCAAGATAAAAAAAAAAAAAATTCCTTCAAATTTATCAATTGTGAGTTGGTTTATTAAATACCCTATTAAAAATACGAAGTCATTGATTCAGTTTTTAGAATTTCCAAAGGGGCCACTTTTCTAAATCTTTGGTTTACCACCCACTTATTGTTATTTGTCGAATTAGGTTTACGCACGCATTAGAGGATGGTCCTATTTTATTTTATTTCATTTATTTTCTAACTACATTACTAAAAGAACTAGGAAATTACTAAAAAAATCCCGTACAAACCAATATAAAACGCACAAACGAGTCCTTTAAGTTCTGTTTGGATCTCGGGAAAAAAGAAAGAAAGAACAGTAAATTACTTAAATTGGCTTAGAAATAAATTCCTTTCTAAGTAAATTTTGAGCGTTTTTTCTTTGAAATTTCCCAATATCCAAACAGAAACTCATAGTACGTTCCAACTTCCAAGTGCTTAAAAGGGATTAAAATGTGGTATGGGATGACACAAAAGTGGGTGTGACATCCCCAGCTTCAAATCCCGACCCTGATTTTATATCAACCTTTTCACCACCTTTCACTTTCCAATCAAAGCATTGGACCAATGCTCCGATCGTCGCATGCGTCACCGTCGACGCAAGCAATGCACCGAGGCATCCTCGCCGTCCATTCCCTAATGGAAGATACCGCAAATCCTGGCCCTTTATTTCCATCATATCTTGTCCAGAATTCTCAATAGCAGAGTTGACTAAAAACCTCTCGGGAAGCCAATGGAAGCCTCCCAAAAATTATACAAAACACCACTGAAGTCTCTAATCTAAATTGGGTGTTGATACAACCTTCAATATAATTTAAATGAATTTTGGACTAAATATCTAAAACTATACTAATTTGACAGGTTGATTAGTTTATACAAATTCTAAATCCTTCTCGCTGCAAAATTGGAAATATGACATTTTGCTTTAATTCCACTTTCATAATTAAGAACAAAATCATGGAATTATTTCCAACTTTTATTATTATTTTTTCAATTTTTTCCTCAAACAAACTAAATCCAAACTTAACCCATATATTTCGATAATTATTAAATATCACAAATTTTGCACATAATTATTAAATTATTTTTGAAAAATTTGAACTAATCCCAACAGTTATTGAATGATAATATATATATTTTCATTTTAATATTATGAATTCCATTGTTATTTCCAAGTGTAGTTCTTTTTTTTTTTTTTTTTTTGAATTAGTGATAGGAACAAGAATCTACTCTTCACAATCTCACTATATAGCGGAAAAATAATTATGAATCAAGTAAGTGACACAACTTAAATTTTAATACAGGTGGGTTGTCAAGTCACGATTAAGTTAAAAAAAAAAATGATAAATAGGCATAAAGTTAACTATAATAATATTATTATTAATCAAGCAAAATATGTGTTTCTTTAGCAATATTACATTCACTATGTAGAAAATGGTAGGAAACCACTCCTACCAAAACAATAATACTAATGAAAGGAAATAATCTTTGAAATATGCTACCTAAATATGGACTCCATTAACATTAGAAAACTAATGACAAAAGAAAACTTATAATAATATGAAACTAATAATAAAATGAAATCAATAATAATAGAACATTAATAATATTAATAATCCCTAATATAGTCTAATTTCTTTGTTGGCCATTGGCCATGATCTAATGGTGTGTGATAGGATGCTCCTACATCAATTAGGCAAGTCTACAACAAGTCAAAATTTTCAAAATCTTAACTCAAGTTCAAATCATACTTTAAATTTTTTGATTGTCTAAAAAGAGTACCATTTGGCTTGGCAACTCATTAACCAAAAAACTATTTATTCCAGAAAAGTTAAACTTAAACTTTATTTTTTGAACTCGTTAATTAAATTTATAAATTGCTCGAAAAAAAAATTGATTTTGATGCTTATGTTTTAAGAAGTAGAAGATTTCAAAAATAATTGAATAATGATCTCTCCTTGTTGGAATAAAAAAGAAGACAAATTTAAATAAATTACTATTCGGTTTGAGTCAACATGTCAACAATCCAAAGGCACGTTTAGCTGAATTTTTTAAAAAAACTTTTTTGCTGTTTTAAAATTTGTATTATTTAATTTCTTAACCAAAATAAAAATAAAAATCAAACATGACTTTTATTTATTTTTTATTTTTTTTGTTAAGAAATCATATATTCCAAATTTGAAGAAAACAAAAAATAAAAAGCAATTTTAATTTTTTGCTAAGAAATTAAATATTTTTAATTTACAAAAAAAGGTAAACAAATTTAAAAAGTAGATTTTAAAATTTCAACCAAAGGCAGCCTAAATTAAATTCACCAAGTAATTTGTAAGTGACATGGCAAATTTCCATTAAGCAATTCCATAAAGAGGTGTGGTCGCATCTAGGGCTGGCAAAATTGGCCCAGACCCATCAACTCGCCCAATATTATTGGGTTTGGGTTGGTACAATTTAGTAAACGGGTCATAATTGGGTTATCTAAGAGAGGGGATAATGCAACCCCTTTGAACTATTTGCCCACCCCAACCATTTGTGATTTTTTATCGTTTTATGAAAAAATACATTGTTTTTTTAAAAAACTAACGGCGTTATCCACTAGAAAACATCATTTTGAACAACTTTGTAGAAGAAAGTTTTTCCAAAATCTAATAATTTAAGTAGACTTTTTGACTATTTATTATTTTTACAGAAAATTTCGTACAAAATGCCAAAAAGTCTACTTAAATGATAGATTTTGGAAAAACTTTCTTCTACAAAGTTGTTCAAAATGATGTTTTGTAGTGGATTATGCGACTAGTTTTCTTAAAAACAATGTATTTTTTCATGAAACAGTAAATAATTACAAATAGTTGGGGTGGACAAATAGTTCAAAGGGATTGCATTATCCTCTCCCTTATCTAATTACACCCACTTATTAATTGGGCTGAATTTGGGTACCCACCATCGAGTTAAGAGAAATCAAAACCTCATATTCTCAAAGCCACGATCAACTTTGGTTTTCTACTTTTCTCTCTGCTAGAGTTCTTTCTCTCCCTCGTCTCTCAATCTTCGATTTCTCTCTCCATTAAATCTGGGAACGAGTTAAAACTCTCTAGCGACGATTAACTGAGAGGGCTTTCCGGCAACGTTTGGTGAAACTCCGGCAACATTTGGCTAGTCTTCCGCAGTAATAGAATATTCTTCTTTTTCTATTTCTTCTTTGTAGCTTTTGATTCTGTATATTCTACTTTATAATTTTGCTCTTTAATCTAGTTGTGGGTCTGAATCCATTATTTTTCTCAATTGTATTTTGTGATATTGTTGGGTTTTCCAGAATGTGTTATGGGCTATGAAAACTTTTGCGTTTCTTTTTCAAAAATCCGTTCCATGTATTGCTTATTGTATCATTGATTAACATAGACATGATGTTACAAAAAATGGGTCTAATCAATTTGGTTTGATCAATTTGGATTTAGAGATGATGGACTGGGAATTACATTTTCGACTCATGAAAAGTGTTTGATAAAATGCTTGAAAGATTGGCATTTTTTGCCTGGCAAGCCATTTCGTTTTGCCTTCATATGTTGGACCAGCAAGCCTAGTTCAATGGATTCTCCCATTTATTTTTAAGAGGTGGTTCTAGTTTTGGTGACATGAGTAATGGGCGTTGGTTGGAAGGTCCATTCAAGGATAAATGAATGTGATTGTAATGGGTCAGGTTTGTTAGTAACCTGTTATGATAATGAACTCCATTCTTTGTTAGTTTAAACAATGTTCCCTATAAGATTATCTTCTTGTGATTCTATCTTTTCTTTTATTTTTATTTTTCCCAATTGCAGGTTTGTCTTTCTCTGAATTAGGATTTAAATGATAAAGGTGCAGGGTATCAAATTCTCTTCAATCTAAAAATTTAAAGTTTATATGGCCAATTTTAGTCTTTTTAGATGACAGTTTGTAAAACTGACCGTTGGATTAGATGTCCCTCTTCTGTATGTTATGCTTGCAAAAAATCACAATGATCCGACGGTTGGTTTTTTGAAAAATGTCATTGTGAAAATATGCAACTTATTTTTTCTTCAAAATATCACCATTTTTTTAACGTCAGTTTTTTCCAAAAACCAACTGTCGAATCACTGTGATTTTTTGCAAGCATGACATACAGAAGAGGGACATCTAATCCAATGGTCAGTTTTACGAACTGTCATTTAAACTTGGTCATATAAAGTTCTTATGCTTAAATAATTGGACATCCGAATATACCTTGAGATGTTTAAAATTGGTGTTGGTTTGTGTTTGTATTAGAGAAGAGAGAGAGAGAGAGAGAGAGAGAGGAAAAAAAAAACGAGTCGACCCATGATATATGGGTTCATGGGTTGGGTTGGGTTGACCCATGATATATGAGTATGGGTCTAAATAGGTCAAGACACGGTACTAGTTAAATGGGTTATGTACATTTTGTGGCCCAACCCATTTAGACCCAACCCAAACCCCCACCCATTTGCCACCCCTAGTTTACATGTTAGCTTAATTTTTGAGACCCTTAAAGTCACTTTTTGCATATTTCCTTACATAGTTTTGCATATTAGCATGTAGAGATGCATATATTGGTTAGCATTTTTCTTATTTTTTAGGATGTTTTGAATGTTCAAAAAATGATTTAAAAAATATTAAATAAACTTTTAAGCCATGTTTTTAGTGATATTTAGGGTTTTTAATATAGAAATTGCATTCTAGGTCCCTTAGAATATCCCGGCCGTGTAATAACCCAAGTTTTTATTTTTCCTTTTATATGAATATTTTAATGATTTTCAAAAAAAAAAAAAAAAAAATTAATTATTTAAAATTTTGCCAAAAAAAATTTTTAAAGGGATTAAAAACCCATTTCTTTTTCTTCCTTCTACATTTTCGGTTGAGCAAAGGAGAGACCGAGAGAGAGAAGAGCGAGGGAAAGAGGAGAGAGAGGGAAGGTGCTGCCGGAGTTCACTGGAGTTTGTTCCGTGGTGCGAAGGTAAGTTTCATTTCAAGTTTTAGTTTGGGTTTTCTTAATTTATTTTGTGTATTTTCGGATTTGATGGGTTTGTAAGTTTGGTGTTGGGTTTTTGAATGTGTATTGATGATTGGAGGGTGTTTTGGGGTTGGATTTGTGTTTGTGATGGTGGATTTGTGAAGGATTTGAGTTTTGGTAGCTTGGATGTAAGGTTTGTGGGTTTTTATGGGTTTTTAGTTTGGATTCTTGAGATTTAATCCATTGTTTGGTGTTTTTGTTATGAATCTAGTGTCTTTAAAGCTTGTATTTTTGGTTTCAAGAGTTGTGTGGGTTTATCCTAAGTTTTGGGGTTGTTTTGTAGCTTAAATACCTAGTTTTTTTTTTTTTTTTTTTTTTTTTTTTCCGGATTTATAGGGTAAAGAGTCGATTGTTTGAGCCAAACAATCAACTCTTTGGGGTAGAAACTCAATTTCCTCCATAACTTTTTCAATTTCCCTCATTTATCTTATTTTCTTCATAAATTTTTCATTTGAACTCCGATTTGGGCGTACTTTTATATGTACGGAAAGCTTATGAAGCCTAGTTTCTAAATATTTTGGTTTTGAAGTCAAATTCTTTTTGAAAAGAGAAATATTTTGTAAAATACAAGATTTGCCCTTGCGTGAGCATTCTAGCTTCTTTGACTTATATCGTTTAAATCATTTGGCATTTGGCCACAAAATTCGTCGTGTAGCATCTAATCATCCTTGGGAGTATGTCTTGGAAGTTTTAAGGTCTTTAGTTTGTTATTTTGGGGTTTTGAGTCTTTAGGGTCTCGAGTGAGCAGTCTTGGGAACTGAGTCGTGTTGCTTTTAAGTTATGAAGCTTTTTTGCTTTCTTGTGATTCTTTGCTTGCATTATTTGTTATGTCCAGTTTGGAAGATTCTTTGGAGAACCATTTGCATTGGGGTGCATTGAGCATTGCATTTGAAGGCTCGTGGAGCCGTGAAAAAGGGTTGGCTAGCACTGTGGCATTGAGGTAGGGATAAGTAACATTTTATCATTGATAATGATATATTTGTTTTTGCAACTACTTTGAGAACCATATGAATATTAAATACCTTCATGGTGAGATTATTTATAAACGCTTGTGAACCTTACTGTTTTACTGTTTGACAAATGGATACGTGGAATATACCTGTTTATAAACTGTATACATTGTGTGGCATGTTTCAAAAGATATCAAATGGATTTCAAGTGAAAATGCTTTACCTTTGACGAATCTTGATAAATGTGAGAATTGGATATTTCATTCTTTTGATATTATTAATTGAGTGAATGGATATATGATTTGGTTGATTTATGAAATGATTGATTTTGATATTGATATCTGAATAAACCACATCTTTTAAATGGTTTTATGTATAACAAATGTTGATGATTATACATTTATACCATTCACTGTTCTTTTGGAAATGATAATGGTTTTTAGATATGTTTTATGTTGACTGAACTGAGGCTCTGGGTTACTGGATATTGGTTACCATGCGTGATAGAGGTTTAGGCGTGAGTTTGCTCCCTAATCTCATTACGATGGACTTTGGTTATTATGATTTATACCCCGAAAGGATGAAGTTGGTTTGTCAGAGAAAACTCCTCATCTCTTTAATCCTAGTGGACATTATATGATGATTATTATTGGATCTTTACCATGTGTGGATGAAGTTGATTTGTCAGAGAACACTCCTCATCTCTTCACACGGTGGGCATTGCATGATAGTTATTATATTTCAGGACATGCATGTATATATATGTATGTGGACTGAATTGTATCATTTGGGGGTTTGGGCCCATGGCCCTACTTGATATTATAGGCGGCGTGATTACGGTTTCCGTCCTTGGGATTTGTTAGTAGCCCGGTTGAGCTAAAGGTTTGTTAGTCTAAATAAATAGCCCTATAATATGATTCAGTCCAAGAGTGGATATGCTAGGGACCCGTTGAGGCGACGCATATACCAATCTGGCCGAAGTCTATACCGATGGCAATATGTCGAGCCCTTGTGTGGCGGTATCACCATGCTATGGACTAAGGACGTTATTTGGCTATTGTCCACATGCGACGGGGTATTCCGCATACGTGGCATACTCCTAGTTACTGATTACTGATGTTGCATTGGAGGATCTAGTTTTTCACTGAAAGTCCACACATCTTTTAAACTTTGATTTCTAATTGTTTTCTAAATCCATTGAATTTTATAAATAACTGTTTTACATAAATATCCCATGTATCAATGTATTGTTATTAATTCGTAGAGATTATATTATCCCTACTGAGCACGTTGAAGCTCACAACTATTTTTGCAGTAAATTGCAGGTTGACCTTGGGTTGCATTCCTAGCTCAACTAAATCCTTCGCTAAGGGTTGTTGGTCAGATATAAGGTTGTTTCTGCATTGTTGATTGCATTCTCATTTCTCGTGTATTATGTATTGGATTATTCAGATTATGTATTGATTGTAGAATAGCCTACTTGCCAGGGTTGTTGGCAATATTATTTGATTTATTGAATATATTTATATATAACGATTGGGGACATATTGTTTAGACATTAGCATATCATCTTGTTATATGAATTTCTTGTATCTCGTGAGGAAATACGGATGAGCATGACATATTGTACCTTTAGCTTGACACGTGTCGACCCCTCAGGAAGAGTCGGTAAGGATGTTAAGTTGGGGCGTTACAGGCCGGTTGAACTGGGACCCGGGTCCCTCTTCGGGTGGATTAACCCCTAAAAACCTAGTCAAGTAAAAAACTAGCTTATTTTTTGAAAACCGGTTGACCCACCGGTTGAACTACTAGGTTTCAGGGTTTGGTATTGGGTCACTAAACACGGCCGGGTTTTTTACAAAATAAAAAATTAGTTAAAATGACTAAAATAACCCCCAGCTCCCTTAAAAATTCTTAAAGAAATGAGGGGTAAAGAAGTAACCAACAAGCAATCCCAAATTTGAATCTAAAGGCAACTAAAGTACATACTAGGCACTTCTTTTGTTTTTTTAATAAAAAACATAGGACGAATTATACAAAACAAACAAAAAATAATCTCACTTGCCATTTTTTTTTTATTACAAATAAAATACTAAAAAGAAGTACTGGGGCACTTTTCTCACAAACAAATTACAAACTCAAAGTTTTTACCAATTAAAAAAAAAATCACAAACTCAAACTCAAAGTGTTCTTCAAGTTATGTATGTTAGAGATATGTCTTAAAACCAATCCTGAAGAGCATATCAATTTCATATTATATTATATTTAGAAGGAATAACTTATCTTATGTGTTTAAACATATATGATAAAGTTATTGAATAAATGATAAGAGAAATATACATCTCAAGTTGTTGAGATAGGGAGACTAATATTTCTCATACACATTTATTTATTCTAAAGAGTTCATACTCATAGGTATATTAAAGTAGACATTTATAAACCACTAAGAGTAGCACAAATTTAAACTAGCTCCAATGGGAGGATATGTAGTCTTTCCTATCTGTGTAGTGACACTATAGTTAATCTGTGAGTGCATATTAGAGAATATGTACACTGAACATGATCTGCGAGAATATTCTTTTGGAGTTCTAGTCAATTGAATATTCTTTTGTTACGTTCATTTATTTGGTAGTCCTTAGACCTGAGACACCATAGCTGTCTTATGCATAGGTTGTTAGGGTTTGATAGTATCTTGTACACCATTAACCATCAGGATGTAATCGGTACTCATTGGCTCTAATAAGTTACGCATGAAGATAGATGAGTGTGCAATAAAGAATCATCACTCTCACTTTGATGAGAGAGAATGTCAGGGTTAGTTCACAAAGATAATTATCAGTTTGAATATCTGGCCAGAGTGATAGGTAAACTGTGAAAGTGTTTCATTGGGTTCATTTTATTGAGATTATAATTTGTAGAACATATAACAAGAAGTTGAGATAAAGGTTTTGACTTATAACCATACCTGAATATCTTAACAGTGACATTAGGAGATGAAGGATTAAGTAACATGAAGGGTTCATTTAATTCTGCTATTCACCCACACCTAGGGTACGTCATGATATGTTGCTAGATGTTACTCATAACTAGTGAATGCCTAATGGTAAGTGTTATCATTGAGGGAAAAATTGGAATTGTTCCAATTGAACCATAAATAGAAAGTTTTTATTTTTAGGGGACATCGAGATGTCCCTGTCCACTACTAGGTTGGAGTGAACCTAAAGGGTCACACACAATAAGGGCATAAGTGAGTCTTTTGAATTTGTGAGAGGGGAATATTCCTATTTATTAATTGATTTGGTCCTTATTATTAATAGTTAATAAGTGAGGGGTCAAATAATAAATACAAAGAATATTTTCTATAAAAGGATATGCTAGGTCAAGCTAGCACTAAGTAACCATCATCACTAATAGAGGAGGCAATTTAGAAGTGAGAAAACCCTAGGGCCGAAATTCCCAAGAGCTCTCTCCCTCTTTGCCGAATTCCTCTCCCTCTCCTCCTCTCCCTCTCCTCCTCTCCTAGCTTGCTTCTCTTCAAGAGTTGATTAGTTGTAAGAATTCTCAAGGTCTTGTGCTCGTGTGGATACCTTGGAGGCTTCATCCACTTTGAAGCTCGCAACGAAAGTTACATCAAAGGCATTCAAGTAAGTATGTTTAATTAATTAAATATATGTTCTTGTTTTATATGTTCATGATTCTATGCTTGTTCAGTTTCCTGCTGGATTTTGATTGATGTATTCAAATCAACCAAAAATTTTATCGTTCATCTTCCGTTGCGAGTCTATTCGATCCAAATCATTTCAATGTAGATTAAAAGGCCATTTTTAATAAATAATTAAATATATAAATTATAATTAATATATTTATTACTCCCTCCATCCTAAAAAGATAGGCCTGCTTTCCTTTTTGGCTGTCCTAAAATGGTAGTCCATTTTGAAAAGTCAAATTATATTTCTTTTAACTTTCCCACATTACCCTTTGTTATTCCAAGAATGCCATGACATGACACCAAAAGCAATTGTAGAAATGGGGTAATTTTGGAAAT
>JAESVK010000669.1:87135-163123 GCA_017140935.1 Hamamelis virginiana | reverse complement strand
GTGTTTTGAAGCCTTTGAAGGCTTTGGTTTGATAAAAATATCGAATCTCGGTCGCTTTCGGTTGAAACCCTAATCTGGGCTTTGAAAGGGCATTTCGAGCTTCAAGAGCCAATCATGAGCCAGAAGGCTCAACTGACCTTGCCACTGATCAACTTAGCTACAAAACACACTTTAAATATCTATGCCAAAGCCTTAAGACCATTCGAGACAAGATCGACAGTCATTCAGGGCTTTTGTGATTCAAAGGACAAAACTGCCCTTCAGTCACAAAAGGCCTTATTTTCTATCAAGCCTGGCTCAGAATGTCATGAAATTTTGCAGGGTTGTTCCTAGACTCTCTAAAAACCTAATGCAAAAAGAACCGACTCAATCTGACCTAAAAACTTACATGTGATAATGACCTCTACCTAATTACCCACAAAGGGTAAAACTGGCAACTTAGGGTTTTGACACCCTATTTCACCTCTAATCATAGGCAACCATTCATGACCATACTCATGGTCAAAAATGGATGTCTATAATGTGGAGGAGAGTTTAGGCCCACAACTAGATGGGTCATATCAAACGAATATCATGAACAAGATTGGCCAATTGGGTGACCCAAAACAAATTAATCAACTCTCCAGGTATGCACCGACATCTTACTACCAGTTTCCAAAGCTAAAAGGTGGTACCAAAAACCTCACATAAACCGCATGACATCCTTGTATTTTTTGACTCATCTATCCTAATAGAAGGACCATATCAAACTCATCTTCTAAGGGGTGTATTTTCTCAGGCAAACAAAATGACAATTCCTATAAGCATAATATAGCTGAAGCATCATCCTGACCTCATTTCAGAATTTTCTGTAGGCTGATCATCAATGTGTGAGTCATGATGTCGAGGCTTCTAGTCTCCACCAGGATCAAACTCATAATCCTCACCATTCCAAATGCGAGGTTTTGGTCTTTGATCCATATCCTCTTCTGCCTATATCCAACATTCCAACCAATCCTCCAGTAAGATCAAAATAGAAAATAGTAGAGATAATATCAATTCAAGAAGTTGTGCAATGGCTATCAACCTCTTCTGGAACTTGAGCACTGGGTGGTCATGTTTGAAATAGTACACTGGGTGCATGTGGTAGTTTAGAAAGTTGCTCCAGAAGCATGTTCATGCCAAAGTTGTATTTGTCAGAATTGCCATCGGGATCGGACTCATAATCTTCAAGGGGACTGATGCATCTTGCATGTAACTTCAATTACTAACTTAGAATCCCTTGTCCTTGAATAATGTTATTTCGAGGATACTATTTCTTGATAGATAAACTATGATTCAATTACCAATCCTTAACTTAGTGTTCAATTGACAAATATCAACAATATAAAGCAATCAAACAATAAACACCAGTTTTACGAGGAAAACCCTAATGGGAAAAAACCTCGGGAACATTAGAAATCACTATGACGATACCAAGTACAAGAATTATGATACTACTCACAAAACCAACGCTTGAGTCCACAAGCTCGAGTAGAATCCCTATCTTGAACGAACAACCAACGAGTCCACGCAATTATCCAAAAAAAAAAAAAAAAAACCAACGAGTCCACGCTAGTCTTCACAGTATTTCCACAAACAGAATCCACAGTTCTAATTCCACACACCGAGTCCACGATGCTAGTGGAAATCCACTGCGACAATTCGAATCCATGAATCCAATAGACAAAGCTAGTATGAAGTTGATTCGATCAAACGATTATGTTCTATGCATCAGTACTAAGATTATGATCCAATATTCAAAGGATAAATCAAGGAGGATGGGGTTTCAGGGAAAATCAATTATGATTTCTTAGCTCTGTGATTAAACCCTACAAAATTTTCCTTAAATATGACCTGAGAAACATATCTAAGTGTTTCACCTTGATTAGAACTAAAAAGATATTAAAAACACTGAAAGCAGCAAATCCTACAACCTGGATCGATCCTACATTTTAGGCTGGATCGATCCAAACCTCTCTGCCTCTTAGATCAATCTGGACCATATGCTTGGATCGATCCAATTTTGCAGTTTTGAAATAGGATTGATCTTACACAAAAAGCTGGATCGATCCTAAGTATGCAATTTCCAAAATATATTTATTTTTGACAAAACTTGAACCTAAAAGCATACAAGGATTATTCCTAGGTACATTAGGCAGCTTAAACCACCTATAATCAATGAATCAACCTAGGTTCCAAGTCAAACTTACCTTCCTAGGAATTAAGCCTCATTTGAATGCGATTTGAGCTTGAGATACGAGACTTTGATGTTTGATTCGATTTTCTCATGCTTGATGCTGCAACTTGAGCTTCTAGGGATTATGGGCTTGAGACCAATCACATACCTAGGCTTTTGACATCCGAATTAGCCAACATACACAAATGGTAAACCTAACAATGTCCAGCAGAAAAATAAATAAATAAGTAAATCAAATCAAATCAAATCAAATTAAATTAAAAACCTCCCTTCCAAAGAAGCTTCTCTCTATCGATAGAGATCCATTTTCTATCGATAGTGAACTCGGGATTTAATTCCAGCTTCCCTCCCCATTTGTTCTCTTCCTCTCGCATCGGAACCCTAATACCGTAATTTATTCTGGCGGTGTTTCACCTTCCTCACTATTCTAGCGACGATTCTAACTATCTCTCACATCAAAACTATTATCACCGCAATCACCTCACTCTCCTCTACATTTCCATCGTATCGTTTTGGCTTGTTTCCTAATTGATAATTTTTCTTGCGATTACTCCGGCAGCTATTCCGGCAACCTTCATTGGTTTCAGTAAGCGTCAGTTTTTCTAATTTTTTTTACCATTTTTTTATTTTTCACACATTCTCTTCAATTTGATAGTACTGCTGTGTTTTGAGATTGGGGATTAATAGTGGTTTTGTTCGGATTAGATTGGGAATTGTGAGGTATATTATAGTTTGATCCTGCATGGTGGCGTATTTGTGTTGGGTATTATTGCTTATTGTGCTTAAGTGGTATTGAGGGGGCTATTTTGTGGTACAACTGCAAGTTGCTTGGGTGTTTGTGAAAGGAATCGATCGAATTGACTCGTAGCGGAAGACGAACAATAAAACTTTTTATAAAATTGAATCCATTCATCAAAACCAAAAAAAGATTCGAACACAAGCATAGGATCATGAATATAAATACAAGAACATATTTAAACAACTTTAAACATACTTACTTGATTTGCCTTTTGCAAAACTTTGAACTCGAATCCAAGCTTCAAAGTGTATGAAGCCTCCAAGGTATCTACACAAACACAAAACTCCAAAACCTTCTTGCACTTGATCAACTCTTGATCAAACCAAGCTTGAGAGGGAGAGAGAAAGTCACGGCCACACTAGGGAGAGCTCCTAGCTCACGGCCCTATGGTGGGAAGATGCATTCCTCTCTTCTAATTAGGGTTAAGTGGACTTAGTGTAGCATTCACTCATCCTTATGTATTTATAGGCAAATACTAGTGGTTTCTAAAATTGTAACTTAGTCCTCTTCAATTAACTATTAATAAAAGAGACCACATAAGTTACACAAATTAGAAACTTACCCCTCTCATAAATTAAAGAGCTCTCTTGTGTCCTTTTATGTGTGACCCATTGGGTTCACGTAACACCCCACACAGGGTAACTCCTATGCGGAAATGATACAATAACATAAAACATCTAACACTCATCTTTGGATAATTCCAATACAAATTTAAGAGTTTTATAAAATACATAAAGTGCGGAAAATACTACATTCCAAAATATAAAGACAACAATGAGTACTAGTATATAATATGAGTACAGTCCCGTAATGTACTCAAAACATTCTCGTACTGCAACTCTAAATGAGTATTCACGAAGAGTAACACTGTCATGTCTATCCTCAGAAAACCCATTACTCCCAAATTCTTTATTCCAAGTTACCGACTTGTTGATCCTGTGGGGGGGAAAAATAAACAGGGTGAGCAAAAACCACTATTGCTCAGTAAGGTTCGTAAACCTCAAGTATTACATGATGCTTTTAAAAGCAACATCAGGATTTTGAAATCCATCAATAAATCTCATCATCAATTAAACATCACATATAATATCCTTATTCATTGATATATTGCAGGATATAGTCATCTCATTTTTATAAAAATAATCATGCTTTATGCATATGACAGATATACAATGCAATGCTCATGCAATTATGTCTGCCATCTTCTCTATCCTGTCTTTCTTACAAAACGAATATCAATACTCAAATAGCAACCTTATGGTTAGGATTTTTCATTTCATCATAACAGATGGCTACCTCATTTTTAAGGTACTCAACCATCTTACCACAACAGCATCCCTGCCTTTTTAGGATGTATATCACCCAGTCCCCGCCTTTCTAGGACCTACCGCGATTGCCACTCATTGACAAGAGGATTTACGTACTCTTTTTAGCAAGGGTGATATATTAGTGCACTAACTGTTACCAGGATCTTTTGTCCATCGGTGGTATCTCAATTCCTCGTCTCCACAGTTACGTCAATAATCACAAATGCATATGTTTTTCCATGCAATATATCTCACATGTAACTGTGTCTCATGCCAGATGCAATTATTCCATGCAATACATATGGCATACATCTTATATCAACAATTCATGTATTACATTTCATGCATACATTTCATAGTATATCAGCTCATATATATTTCATTTCAACAATTATATCAATGATATACATATGAATCAACTTGAGCCACTACTTGTAACTGTGCCTTTGTAATTCTCCATACTTCTCCAAATAACAATATTTCTCGCTTTGCTTGTATGCACAACATACATACCCATACACGTATGTCTACATAACAAGCGCACGGTTTTATTTTCACAAATACATTGTTACTAGGAGATGTAAGGAATTTACTTAAAAGCCCAGTCACGTTCTTTCCAATACAACCACGTTGCCATATGCCAATTTATTTTGCAATTAGTATGGCAAATATCACATGCATATATTTTATGCATCATAAATAACATGCACCATATACATTATGTTATTCATAATAAACAACAACAGCATGTTATAATCTTTATTATTATCTTATGCTTGATTTTAAAATAATCAAGATAATCGCATCACCATTCGTAATATATATCATTACTGAATATAGGTCAACACAGTTCCCTAAGCAATATATTCATTCTCAGGGGTTTTCCTTAAGTCCACAGTATCCATTTTTTCCAGATATCTCGACTAATTTGTATAAATACCCTTAGGTATCTAAAGAAATATTTCAATTCAATATTCTCACTCAATTGAAATATCAACATCATTGACATATATATAAATAAAACCATTTTCCTGTCGATATTATTCATAAACTCAAAATGCTCCAAGGAAAAAGTATTTTCTTGTGCTAAAATACTATTTAGCATCTCAAAACAAAAAACTGGAAATATATATATTTGTTCAACCCAGCAATAGTATTTGAATTTTTAAAAGTTCATCTTTTCGAATAAAAATGTGAAATTTTACAGGTAGAAACTAGATTCACGTATGAATACCTCCAGAAATTTTCAAGATTTTTGGATGAGTGGAACATCATCCGATTTTAAATTCAAGTTGATACACAAAAACAGTGTGATTACCTGCTGTGTAACAGCCATTTCTAAAATCAAAGAAAAATAGTAAATCACATCATTTCTCCATAAAATTTTTGTTGAAAACAAATTTAGAAGTTAGGAGATTATTCCAACAAACCTTGCTCAAAAACGATTTTTCTACATTTAATTAGAATTTCTATACTAAAACTGTTATGAATTGAAATCTGAAAAATTCAACGTATATGAACTTTAATTTTTCAACCTCAAGCCAAATTCATTTTGCATGAATTTATCAAACAAGATTTCTACTTCTAAAGAAGACAAGAAATCCTTATTTTTTTTCAAACTCAACATGAAATATGTAAGGTAGTAGAACCCTACCTTGGTTGTGTGTGTGTTGAACTTCAAGAATTGCTTACTCCTTGCCAACTCAAAGAGTACTTCTCACTCTCTTTTCTTTCTCTTTCTTTCTCTAATTTCTTTCTTCTCTACTACTTGTGTATTCATTAGCATTTGAAATGTGGTATTTATAGAGAAATAATTCATCCTCCATTCTCAAATTTATCTACCACTCTTACATTCATCCATCATTCTCATCTTCCATTCTCAAATTTATCCACCATTCTTACATTCATCCATCATTCTCATCTTCCATTCTCAAATTTATCTACCACTCTCAAATTTATCTACCACTCTTAGATTCATCCCCCATTCTCTCATTCATCCACCATTCATATATATCCACCATTCACATTTTAGATGTCACCCAAGGGTGTACATAATTTCTCATGCACCCTTCTCAATTGATGACCACATGGCACATTTCATTGCCCAATGGCAAAATGCCAAGTGTATATTTAAAATATAATAACAACAATCATATATATAAATAGATAAAAATATATATATGCTAAAAAAAAAAATTTTCGGGGTCTTACAATTCCTCCTCCTTAATCGGGATTTCGTCCCCAAAATCAGTCATCAGCAAATAAATAAGGATACTTCTTACGAACTTCAGACTCTACTTCCCAAGAAGCTTCTCCTTCATAATGTCGATTCCATTGTACTATGACTAATGGTATCTCTTTCGTGCGAATCTTCTTCACCTCACGATCTAATATTTTGAATGGTTTCTCAACATACTTTGCATTTTCATTCACCTTGAGATCGCTGTGATCAATGATGTGCGACGGATCACGAACGTACTTCTTCAACATAGATACATGAAATACGTTGTGAATTCCAGCAAGCTCCATAGGTAGATCTAGTCGATAAGCTACTGTTCCGATCTTAGCTGTGATTGGAAACGGGCCTACATATCGTGGCGATAGCTTTCCCTTCTTTTTGTGACGGACCAGACTTCTTACGGGCGATATTTTTAAAAAAACTTCATCCCCAACTTCGTAGTCCATTGGCCGTCTACCTTTGTCTGCATAATGTTTTTGTCTGTTCTGAGCAGCTTGTAGCCGTTCTCGGATGATATCAATTTTCTCTGAGGTTTCCCGAATAATCTCAGGACCCAAGTTAGGATCCAATTTCTCCAATTTCGATTTCCAGAAGGATCTCTCGCCAACTTCTCCCCAACAAGTAGGTGACCTACACGGTCTGCCATACAGAGGTTCGAAAGGTGCCATCCCGATGCTTGCATGATAGCTGTTGTTGTATGAGAATTCTACCAGTGGTAAAGAATCCTCCCACGATTCTCCAAAGTCCAAAACGCAAGCTCGTAGCATGTCTTCAAGAACTTGATTTACTCGCTCCGTTTGACCGTCAGTTTGGGTGTGCTGTCGTACTCATTTTAATTTCTGTGCCGAAAGCTTTTTGCAAACTTTTCCATAGGCCAGATCTGAATCAAGAATCTCTGTCGGATACGATTGAGACTGGAATGCCGTGAAAACGAACAATGTTTTCAACATATAGCTTTCCCAACTTTTCTACCGAATAATTCATACTATAAGTGATAAAATGCGCGGATTTTGTCAATCGATCTACTACTACCCAAATAGCGTCGTGCATTTTCTTCGACCTTGGTAAGTCAGTGACAAAGTCCATGGATAAGTGCTCCCATTTCCACACAGGTATTTCCAAAGGTTGGAGCAATCCCGGTGGTTTCTGATGTTCCGCCTTTACTCTTTGGCATGTGTAGCATGACTCCACGAATTTAGCCACGTCCGCCTTTATGCCTTTCCACAAGAATTGTCGTCGTAAGTCTTTGTACATCTTGGTACTTCCTGGATGTATAGAATACTTGGAACGGTGTGCTATACCAAGGATTTTCTCCTTTAATTCAGGTACATCGGGCACATAGAGCCTCCCTCGTGTCCTTAGACCTCCGTCTCTTCTAGTTTGCCAAGTTTCGGGTTCTTTCTCAGCCATGGCTTTGAACCATTTCTGCAGTTTCGCATCTTGAGGTTGTGCATTAATTACTTCCTCGATGATGTGCAGGTACACGTCCAAGCAAAAGAGTCGAACTCCACCATTTTGCTGTTCAACACGAAAGTCGAACTCCGTCAATTTCTCCAATAGTTTCCATTCTTGTATCATTAGAAGCGCAATGATTCCGCAAGGTTTACGACTCAGCGCATCAGCTACCACGTTTGCCTTTCCTGGGTGGTATTGTAGAGCGAAGTTGTAATCCTTCATCAGCTTCATCCATCGTCTTTGCCGCATGTTTAACTCCTTCTGAGAGAACAAGGACTTTAGGCTTTTGTGATCGGTGTACAGGTCGAACTCCTCGCCATACAAATAGTGTCTCCACAATTTAAGTGCAAAGACTACTGCAGCCAATTCTAGATCATGCGTCGGGTAGTTGAGTTCGTGAGATCGCAACTGCCGTGAGCCGTAAGCATTAACTCTTTGTTCTTGCATTAGCACACATCCTAGACCCTGATACGAAGCGTCACTGTACACAGTAAATCTAGCACCGTCTTTAGGAAGCATTAAAACAGGAGCTGTAGTCAATTTTTCCTTCAACGATTGGAAAGCTTGTTCACATTTAGCATCCCATACGAACGCCACGTCCTTTCGAGTCAAACGAGTCATTGGCAAAGCAATCTTCGAAAATCCTTCTATGAATCTTCGGTAGTAACCTGCTAGTCCCAAGAAACTTCTGACTTCAGTCGGAGTAGTGGGTTGGTTCCACTCAAGCACCGCTTCAACCTTCGAGGGGTCCACCTTGATTCCTTCTCCCGACACCATGTGTCCCAAAAACTTTACCTCCTTGAGCCAAAAGTCGCACTTCTCGTACTTGGCGTACAATTTATGGTCCCTTAGCTTTTGTAAAGCTATTCGTAGATGCTACTCGTGGTCCTCTGGCGTCTTCGAGTAAATTAGTATATCGTCAATGAACACGATAATGAATTTGTCCAAGTAAGGTCGAAATACGCGATTCATCAGGTCCATAAAGATAGCTGGAGCATTAGTAACTCCGAACGGCATCACCAAGAACTCGAAAAGTCCATATCGCGTGCAGAAGGCTGTTTTGGATACGTCAGATTCACGCACCAATAGTTGATGATATCCGGATCGTAAGTCGATCTTTGAGAATACTGCTGCTCCTTGTAGTTGATCGAATAAATCGTCTATACGGGGTAGTGGGTACTTATTTTTGATAATGACTTGATTCAAGCGCCGGTAATCCACACACATCCGCAACGATCCGTCCTTTTTCTTCACAAATAGCACCGGCGATCCCCAAGAAGACGTACTCTCTCGTATAAAACCCAGCCTTAGAAGTTCCTTCAGTTGTTTGTCTAATTCCACCAATTCCAGCTTAGCCATACGGTAAGGAGAAATTGAAATAGGATTCGTTCCAGGAATTAGCTCAATTGAAAAATCAATCTCCCTCTTCGGTGGTAGTCCTGGAATTTCTTGGAATACGTCTTTATACTCTCGAGCTACAGAGATTCGATCTAAATTTTGCGAGCTACTCGAATCCTCTAGGGATGCTAAATACCCAGAAATAAAGGTATCTACCCTAGGAGAACACTGAAAAACTAGCTCGGGTGACCCTGGAGTAAAGAATTTAATTGTTTTCTGTTGACAATCTAATGTAGCACCATAGGTTGTCAGCCAATCCATACCAAGTATCACATCAAAATTCTTCATTGGTAGAAGAATCAAGTCAGCAGGCATCACTCTACTGGCTATTCGGACATCACAGTCCTTACACATACATGTCAAATCAGTCTTATCCCCCAAGGGCGTAGAGACCGACAAAATCGTATCTAACGGTGTTGTTTCTATACCCAAGGTATTCACATATGATGAAGAAATAAATGAACGTGTAGCACCAGCATCAAATAAAGTCGTAGCGCAACTATGAAAAACTGTAAGTGTACCTTCCATCTTCACGCTATCAGAAATAATTGCCAAAGCGTTTACTCGTGCTCCAGGTTGAGGTGGTCCGGGTTTTGTCTTCGGCTTCTTGCAATCTTTACTCTTGTGGCCTGCTCCTCCACAGTTATAGCACGTCAGCTTTGATGGTTTTGGACACTTAGTTGCAATGTGTCCTTTCTCACCACAGTTATAACAGATCACTTCAGATGTCGACGCATTCTTCTGAGGGGCTTGCACTCCCGCCTTAGAGAGATTTCCGTCAATCTTCCTCCTTTTGTTATTAGGTCCCGATGATCCGCGAACCTGAGGAGCTTTTCCTTTACCACGTAACTCTGTCTCCTTCCTACTCTCCTTGTGGTAGTCCTCCATGTGCAAAGCTTTACGAACAGCAACCACATAGCTCAAGTCAAAGTCTCCTACCAATAATCTTCCGAGTGGAGGGATTAGTCCCTTCACAAATTTGCGGGTCTTTTTCTCCGGTGTATCAATTAAGTGTAGTCCGAAACAAGATAATGCTTCGAACTTATTTTGATACTGTATTACTGTCATCTGCCCTTGTTTCAGGGTCATAAATTCCATTTCCATTTTCTCTTTTTCAATTTCTGGAAAATACTTAGCTAGAAAGATTTTTGTAAATGCTTCCCAAGTCATTAATTCAACATTTTCCACAGTGCTTTTTGCTGAGATCCACCAGTCTCTAGCTTCACCATTTAATAGGAATACTGTCAATCGTCTTTTTTCTTCAGTTGTGCATAATAGCCCTTCATAGATATTTTCCAGACGTTGTATCCATTGTAAGGACAGTGTTGGGCCCTCGTTCCCATAGAACCTGTCTGGCTTCAGTGCCAAGAATCTTGGCAATAAAGTATCGCCAACCGCAGGTACAGGTTGTCTTCCTGTCAGATGCTGATCCATTCTCTGAAAGAAGTTTTCCATGAGTCGCATGGTTTGGTCAACGGCCGGCGGACTTGGTTCTACTCGAGAAGTCCCAGCCCGACTTTCTGGAATGTCTACTGGCGCCGAGGTTGCGTTACGCCCACCTTGAGTAGACCTCATTCTCCTAGCCATACTCCTTCCTTGTTCACACAATATTTCAAATCAACACACAGTAAAAGATCATTTCATATATATATATATATATATATATATATATATATATATATATATATACACATATATTTGCCCCAATCCCCAACTCTTAATAAAGTTACTATGACTTTATATATAGGGTTTTACTAAAGGCAAACTCGCCCCCCTTCGGTTTTGAACATCCCTATCCAAACCTGAAACCATAGGTACCAAAACTCAGTAACTTATTTATTGACAGTGTTTCTCTTTCGTGACTAGTACTCGCTCAACCAAGAGCTCTGATACCAAACTTGTAACACCCCACACAGGGTAACTCCTATGCGGAAATGATACAATAACATAAAACATCTAACACTCATCTTTGGATAATTCCAATACAAATTTAAGAGTTTTATAAAATACATAAAGTGCGGAAAATACTACATTCCAAAATATAAAGACAACAATGAGTACTAGTATATAATATGAGTACAGTCCCGTAATGTACTCAAAACATTCTCGTACTGCAACTCTAAATGAGTATTCACGAAGAGTAACACTGTCATGTCCATCCTCAGAAAACTCATTACTCCCAAATTCTTTATTCCAAGTTACCGACTTGTTGATCCTGTGGGGGGGAAAAATAAACAGGGTGAGCAAAAACCACTATTGCTCAGTAAGGTTCGTAAACCTCAAGTATTACATGATGCTTTTAAAAGCAACATCAGGATTTTGAAATCCATCAATAAATCTCATCATCAATTAAACATCACATATAATATCCTTATTCATTGATATATTGCAGGATATATTCATCTCATTTTTATAAAAATAATCATGCTTTATGCATATGACAGATATACAATGCAATGCTCATGCAATTATGTCTGCCATCTTCTCTGTCCTGTCTTTCTTACAAAACGAATATCAATACTCAAATAGCAACCTTATGGTTAGGATTTTTCATTTCATCATAACAGATGGCTACCTCATTTTTAAGGTACTCAACCATCTTACCACAACAGCATCCCTGCCTTTTTAGGATGTATATCACCCAGTCCCCGCCTTTCTAGGACCTACCGCGATTGCCACTCATTGACAAGAGGATTTACGTACTCTTTTTAGCAAGGGTGATATATTAGTGCACTAACTGTTACCAGGATCTTTTGTCCATCGGTGGTATCTCAATTCCTCGTCTCCACAGTTACGTCAATAATCACAAATGCATATGTTTTTCCATGCAATATATCTCACATGTAACTGTGTCTCATGCCAGATGCAATTATTCCATGCAATACATATGGCATACATCTTATATCAACAATTCATGTATTACATTTCATGCATACATTTCATAGTATATCAGCTCATATATATTTCATTTCAACAGTTATATCAATGATATACATATGAATCAACTTGAGCCACTACTTGTAACTATGCCTTTGTAATTCTCCATACTTCTCCAAATAACAATATTTCTCGCTTTGCTTGTATGCACAACATACATACCCATACACGTATGTCTACATAACAAGCGCACGGTTTTATTTTCACAAATACATTGTTACTAGGAGATGTAAGGAATTTACTTAAAAGCCCAGTCACTTTCTTTCCAATACAACCACGTTGCCATATGCCAATTTATTTTGCAATTAGTATGGCAAATATCACATGCATATATTTTATGCATCATAAATAACATGCACCATATACATTATGTTATTCATAATAAACAACAACAGCATGTTATAATCTTTATTATTATCTTATGCTTGATTTTAAAATAATCAAGATAATCGCATCACCATTCGTAATATATATCATTACTGAATATAGGTCAACACAGTTCCCTAAGCAATATATTCATTCTCAGGGGTTTTCCTTAAGTCCACAGTATCCATTTTTTCCAGATATCTCGACTAATTTGTATAAATACCCTTAGGTATCTAAAGAAATATTTCAATTCAATATTCTCACTCAATTGAAATATCAACATCATTGACATATATATAAATAAAACCATTTTCCTGTCGATATTATTCATAAACTCAAAATGCTCCAAGGAAAAAGTATTTTCTTGTGCTAAAATACTATTTAGCATCTCAAAACAAAAAGCTGGAAATATATATATTTGTTCAACCCAGCAATAGTATTTGAATTTTTAAAAATTCATCTTTTCGAATAAAAATGTGAAATTTTACAGGTAGAAACTAGATTCACGTATGAATACATCCAGAAATTTTCACAATTTTTGGATGAGTGGAACATCATCCGATTTTAAATTCAAGTTGATACACAAAAACAGTGTGATTACCTGCTGTGTAACAGCCATTTCTAAAATCAAAGAAAAATAGTAAATCACATCATTTCTCCATAAAATTTTTGTTGAAAACAAATTTAGAAGTTAGGAGATTATTCCAACAAACCTTGCTCAAAAACGATTTTTCTACATTTAATTAGAATTTCTATACTAAAACTGTTATGAATTGAAATCTGAAAAATTCAACGTATATGAACTTTAATTTTTCAACCTCAAGCCAAATTCATTTTGTATGAATTTATCAAACAAGATTTCTACTTCTAAAGAAGACAAGAAATCCTTATTTTTTTTCAAACTCAACATGAAATATGTAAGGTAGTAGAACCCTACCTTGGTTGTGTGTGTGTTGAACTTCAAGAATTGCTTACTCCTTGCCAACTTAAAGAGTACTTCTCACTCTCTTTTCTTTCTCTTTCTTTCTCTAATTTCTTTCTTCTCTACTACTTGTGTATTCATTAGCATTTGAAATGTGGTATTTATAGAGAAATAATTCATCCTCCATTCTCAAATTTATCTACCACTCTTACATTCATCCATCATTCTCATCTTCCATTCTCAAATTTATCCACCATTCTTACATTCATCCATCATTCTCATCTTCCATTCTCAAATTTATCTACCACTCTCAAATTTATCTACCACTCTTAGATTCATCCCCCATTCTCTCATTCATCCACCATTCATATATATCCACCATTCACATTTTAGATGTCACCCAAGGGTGTACATAATTTCTCATGCACCCTTCTCAATTGATGACCACATGGCACATTTCATTGCCCAATGGCAAAATGCCAAGTGTATATTTAAAATATAATAACAACAATCATATGTATAAATAGATAAAAATATATATATGCTAAAAAAAAAAAATTGGGGTCTTACAGTTCACCCCAACCTGGTAGTGGACCGGGACATCTTTATCAATAAGCTTTCACTGGTCATGAGTGACGTCTAGCAATGTGTCATGACGTGCCCTAGGTTTGGGTGAATAGTAGAACTATGTGAACCCTTCTTGTTACTTAATCTTTCATCCTCTAATGTCACAGTTAAGATAATCAGGGTATGGATATAAGTCAGAAACCCTTATCTTAACATCTTGTCATGCGTTCTCCAAAATATATTCTCAATAAGTTGAACCCGATGAAACACTTTCACAGTTCACCTATCACTCTGGCCAGAGATTCATATCGAGAGTTATCTTTGAGAACTGACCCCAACATTCTCTCCATACTAATAAAAGTGATGATTCCTTATTGACTACTCATCTATCTCCATGCATGACTTATTAGAGTCAATGAGTATCGATTACATCCTTAGGGTTAAGGCTGTACAAGATACTATCAAACCATAATAACTAAAACACAATATAAGTATGGTGTCTCGGGTCTAAGGACTACCAAACATATGGACGTAACATAAGAATATTCCTTTGACTTAATCTCCATAGGAATATTCTAGCAGATCAAGTTCAATGTACATGTTCTCTAACATGCACCCACAGATTAACCTAAGTGTCAATACACTGATAGGATATCCTCCTAATTAAGTTGGTTTAAATCTGTGCTACTCTTGATGGTTTATAAAATGTCCTCTTTAGTAAACCTACGAGTAGGAACTATTTTTAGAATAAATGTGTATGAGAAATATAAGTCTCTCTATCTCAATTACCTGAGAAATATATTTCTCTTATCATTTATTCATGGACATTATCATACATATAATTTAATATATATATATATATATATATATATATATATATATATATATATATATATATATATATATATATATATATATATATATATACACAACAAGTAATACTTTCTAATTATTATAATATGAAATAGATATGGCCTTTAGGATTGGGTTTAGGGCATACCTCTAACAGTTATATGTTCTTCAAAATATAATCTCAATAAAATGAACTCGATGAAACACTTTCACAGTTCACCTATCACTTTGGCCAGAGATTCAAACTTTGAATTATCTTTGTGAACTAACCCTGACATTCTCTTTCATCAAAGTGAGAGCAATGATTCCTTATTGCACACTCATCTATCTTCATGCATAGCTTATTACATCCAATGAGTACTGATTACATCCTGATGGTTAAGGATGTACGAGATACTATCAAACCCTAACAACCAATACATAAGATAGCTATTGTGTTTCAGGTCTAAGGACTACCAAATAAATGGATGTAACAAAAGAATATTCCTTTGACTTAAACTCCATTAGAATAGTCTTGCAGATCATGTTTATGTTAGAGGTATGCCCTAAAACCAATCCTAAAGTGCATATCTATTTCATATTAGGATAAGAAGGTACTGCTTATCGTTTGTATATTTAATTATATATACGATAATGTCCATGAATAAATGATAAGAGAAATATGTATCTCAAGATTGTTGAGATATGAAGACCCATATTTCTCATATACATTTATTCTAAAAGTGTTCCTGCTCATAGGTTTATTAAAGAGGACATTTATTAAACCGGCAAGAGTAGCACAGATTTAAACTAACTCCAATGGGAGGATAGGTAGTCTTTCCTATCAGTGTAGTGACACTTAGGTTAATCTGTGGGTGCATATTAGAGAATATGTACACTGAACATGATCTACTAGAATATTCCTATGGATATTAAGTTAAAGGAATATTCTTGTGTTACGTCCATATGGTAATCCTAAGACCTGAGACACCATGGATGTCTTGTGCCTGAGTTATTAGGGTTTGATAGTGTTTTATACAGCCTTGATCTTAAGGTTGTAGTCGGCACTCATTGGCTCTAATAGGTCTTGCATGAAGGCATATGAGTGGTCAATAAGGAATCATCACTCTCAATGTTATGAGAGAGAATGTCAGGGTCAGTTCTTAAATATAACTCTCAATGAGAATCTCTGGCCAGAGTGATAGATGAAATATGAAAGGGTTTCATAGGGTTCATCTTATTGAGATTATAATTTGAAGAACATATGACAAGCAAGTTAAGATAGGGTTTTGACTTATATCCATACCCTAAATATCTTAACTATGACATTAGGGGATGAAGGATTAAGTAACAAGAAGGGTTCATATAGTTCTGCTATTCACCCAAACCTAGGGCATGTCATGACACATTGCTAGACGTCACTCATGACCAGTGAAAGCCTATTGATAAGTGTTATCAATGAGGGCATAATTGGAATAGTTTCAATTAAACCTTTAAATAGAAAGTTTCTATTTTAGGAGACATGGAGATGTCCCTAGTCACTGCTAGGTTGGGGTGAACCCAAAGGGTCACACACAATAGAGAGTAAGAGAGTTCATTAAACTTGTGAGAGGGGAATCCTGTCTTTAAGTTAAGTTTGATTTTGATTATTAAAAGTTAATTAATTAAAAATCAAAATTAACCAAGAATAGGATTACTCTATTCAAGGATGTTTGGTCATGCTAGCACTAGTAACCAAACACCCCTTAAAGAGGAGAAAGTCTATAAATATGAGGGTTTACACATTCTAGGGTTAAGCTAACCCTCTTGGCCGAAATTCGCTCTCTCCTCTCCCTCTCCATTCTAGCTTGCTCACAAGTGTTGTGGAAGACTAGAAGGGTCTAGGGAATCTTACTCTCGTGTGGATACCGTTGGAGACTTCATTGCGTTGAAGTTCAAGATCGAGGATTGCAAATCGAAAGGCGAATCAAGTAAGATTAATTTATGTTTAATAAATTTTATTTGCTTGTATGTGAATCACATGTCCCAATGCTTGTTCGATTCTTGTATAGGATCATTCGATGATGGAATCATAAATTTAAAAGTTTTATTTTGTCTTCCGCTGCGATTCCATGTTTTTCGAACGAATCCTTTCAGTTTAGTGTACGTATTCTCTAATATGCGCCCACAGATTAACTATAGTGTCACTATACAGATAGGAAATACTATCTATCCTCCCATTGGAGTTAGTTTAAATCTGTGCTACTCTTAGTGGTTTATAAATGTTCACTTTAATAAACCTATGAGTAGGAACACTTTAGAATAAATATGTATGAGAAATGTCAGTCTCCCTATCTCAACAACTTGAGATGTATATTTCTCTTATTATTTATTCAAAGAGCTTATCATATATATGTTTAAACACATAAGATAAGTTATACTTTCTAATTAATACAATATGAAATTGATATGCCCTTTAGGATTTGTTTTAGGGCATATCTCTAACAAAAGATGCTAAGATGAGAGCCAGTTTTGATTAGCGAGAGGGAGATGGTGATGATGATGTTGGTGTAGGAGTGGATGGTTGAGAGGGTTGTTTGATGAGGATGTCTGGTGGTTGTTTAGTAAGTTTACTTTGTTTTTGGTTTTCTATTTTTTGGGTTTTTTCAGTGTTAGTATAGTTCTCTTTTTGTTTTGGGTATAGAAGTTAGGTAGGATGGTCTAGGGTAGTCACCTTAGCCATGTACATAGGCGATCCTAATTTTAAGTTTCCTTATCTGTTAAAACCTAAAAACAGTACAAGCTTAATAAAGACCTTTTTAATTTCAGATAATGTGCACTGCTCCATTAGGATTATTTGTTGCTTTGTTATTGAATATGTATGAATTAAGTAACTATGCATATATGATCATTCTCATTCATCTTATATTGGTTAATTGTGTGTTAATGTATGAGTCTTAGACTTGTATATATCCATATGAGACACAAGGTTATTAACTACATTCATAGTGAATACTCTTTGAGAGTGACCACCAGTGTGAGAGTTTAAAGTCAAAGCTCATTAAGGGATAGGACATGTGCTTTTGTTGTGGAAATTGTGATTTACTCAAAGTTCACTATCACTACACATTTGTAGACTTGCTAATTTATGCATAAGTGGCATTTTATGTATCAATTGGAAACGTTTGTGGTGTAAAGTGCATATGTGGGTGAATAAACTTGACGATTCTATCTCATGACCTATGATAGTTAGATTTGTTTTTTGTTCATACAACTTGGTTTCTTGTTTTTTCAATTTTTGTTTCATGTTCGTATTGGACTTGGTATTGGTCCAAACCAATAAAAAATCTACAAAAATAAAGATTTTTCGAATTATACACGAGTTGGATCGATCCTACATTTATACCTGGATAGATCAAAACCTTTCTGTCCATAGGATCGATCCTACTATAAAGGCTGGATCGATCCACTTTTTTTAAAATTAAAAATTTAATTATTTTAAAATAATTTTGACCAAATTCAAAATGTGGATCATTACTAGGTATATTAGGCATTCTAAACTACCTAGAGTCATATAAAAAATCTAGGTTCTAAGTTATCTTACCATCCGAGGTTTTGAAGATGATTTAAGTAACCTTCAACCTCAATCTTCAAGCAATCTTCAAGTAAACTTGATCTTAAACTTTTCAATGCTAGATGACTTATTAATTAAACAAAAGACCTAAACCAATACAACTCGACTTGTATTTTGGAAACTGAAATTAGCCGGCGCATGAAAATAAAACCTAATAGAATCTGTGAGATTATTGTTGGTCATAGCATGTTTGCTGAAATTTATTGATAATGATATGTGATTAAATTGGAATAAATGAAAAAGGATTCAACCTTTTTGTAAATCTCTAATTTACAATGGTCACCTTATTAGCCCATAAGGGAAATGTGCCAACTTATTCAAATATCTTTTAACTTTTCCTATCTTATATAAAGAACAAAATTTTAAAACTTCTTATCTAAAACCTAATTAAGGGTAAGTACAAAATGATTCATTTTTTATACAAAGGAATAATCTCTCATATGCTAAAGCCATCTTAGTAGCAGTAAACATGGAAGCTGCATAATCCCGGCATGCCTTTCCCCTTTGTGCTAATCTTTCTGAACCTTCTTCCACCACTGCTTCCAATGCCTCATACAATGACTCCACATTTGGAGAGAACATGTAACCAAACTCATCATTAACAACAATTGTACCTTTAATGCTAGGGAACCTTGATGCCATGACAGGTTTTCCACTCATCATGGCCTCCATAAGTGTAAGATCCAGCCCCTGTGGTCTAAGCGTTGGGTTTACAAAAATATCAATGGAATTGTAAAATGCCCGTAATTGAGATGGGTTCATGGACCCTAAAACTAGGACTTGAGGTCCTAAATCCTTGTACCGTTGCTGCCAAGGTCCAGACCCAGCAACCATTAAGTAAACATTAGGGTGCTTTGTTATGAGCTTAGAAAAGGCTTCATGAAGTAAATGATGCCCTTTATCCTTCACGAGTCTTCCAGCTACACCAAGTACCAAACTGGCATTCTCAGGAACATGAACCACCTTAGACCTAAACTCATGGCCTAATTTCATATCCACGTGGAAGTCATTCTCGTCAACACCATTGAGAATTACATGAACCCTCTTACTAGGGATTTGGTAAACTTCCCTCAGCATTTCCCCACAACTATCACTTATAGCAACATGGTGTGCATAGTTTTTAAAAAACCTTATCTCCTTAAGTACTTTTGGGACAACCCCTTGTAGGCTTTTGTTGAATGCTGGCGAAATAGTCTCACCAGGACGACGAGCTAAATCTTGGTAGATGTCCGACTGTAAGCTCTCGAGGGCGATACCATGCCATGAAACTACAAGGTTAGAAACATGGCGGGCTAACCAATGAGGAAGTGCCACGCTTTCTGAATGGACAACGTCAAACGGTTCAACTCGATTTTCTTCCTCAAACTGCTCCCATGCCTTGTTATAGCGCCATCGGCCTTCTTCACCCTCATGGCAATGAATACGCGGCAACAGAGGTTGAGTTCCATTAGGAGGAGGAGGAGGGGAAGTAAAAACATGAACTCGATGGCCACGACGAGCTAGAGTAGTATGTAACGTGTAAGCGTGTCGCTCCATGCCACCTGGGGTCGCACCGATGGGCCATTTTCGAGAAAAGACAGCAATTTTGAGAGAAACGGACAGGGGAGGGTTGTGGATGAATGATAGGCGGTTCCATGCAAATTGAGTATTACGAAGATCGCCAGACCAGGGATTGAGTAGAGTGGAGAAGGGGGTGCAGATGGAAGTGGTAGGGGTACGGAGAAGGAAAAGAGCTGGTATGGTAAAGAGAACAATGAAGAAAAGGGTTGTGCACAGACTGGAATGGGAAGTGGAGAGGAGGGTTTGTTTTTTAGGTTTGTTGGTGAAGGCCATATTTGGGTTTGGGAAAGTGGGGGAATTGAAAGGCGTATGTAGTAATAGTATGTATGTTGGTTTTGAATTCTGAGCATTTTCTTATGCTGAAAAGTTGAGGAAAGTGGGGGGCGGTGGGCACGCACTGAAGCAAGTGGGTTGGGTACGTTGAAGTCTTATCCTAGTGGCTAGTGCGTTTCCCACGCCACCTTTTTTAAGGAAAAATAAAAATAAAAAAATAAAAGGATTTTTTTAATCTTCTGCTTGCTCAGCTCTCTATGTTTTGTTAAAAATCCCACGGTGAATTACATTTAATTACTTTGGCTTCATCGTTTTTCATGAATCATATATATGTTTAATAAAGAAAGGGATTGGGTTTAATTATGAAAGGAAGATGCAAGATTATTAGACTAATAATGCTAGGATGAAGGATCACCATGGTTCAATATATACGACGACGTGACTGGATTACTGTTAGACTAAGTCAATTTCATCGGGCTACACGGCAAAGCTTCGTGGCGTTAAACCAAACAAGAATAGATTCGATCAGTTAGGCATTTGTCAGTATCAACTTCTTATTTTTATTTATATTTTTATATTCAATGAATCATTTTGGAAAAAAAAAAGAAAAGAAAAGAAAATTTCTAACCATCTCTTTAAGAGGCTGTGTCACCTTATTTGTGAAAGAATAACTAGCCATCTAAAGGAGGAATATATATTTTGAAAAACTGACCGTTGGATTAGATAATCTTCTTTTGTATGTCATATCTGTCAAAAATCACAATGATCCAACAATTGGTTTTCAAAATAGAGATTGTTAAATAATTGTTACAGCATTCAACGATAAATACTTCACGAAGAATATTTTGAAAACCGATTGTCACATCACCATGATTTTTGACAATCATAACATACATAAGAAAATTATCTAATCCAACGGTCAGTTTTTCAAAATGAAAATGGTGAGTGGATCTCTTAAATCAATTTAAGGTCCGGACCTCAATGGATCAATTCTGTCTAAACGAGAGACTAAAACCGAACATCTAAAATCCCAAACTTTTTGAATGGCGGGCATACTAACACTTTGGATGTGGCTAAAACTAGAATAGAATTTATTTGAAATTCTATTTTGTGGCAAATTCCTTATTTGGAATGACACAAAATAGAATATAATTGACTTTCAATATTAATTTGGAAAAATTACGGTTTGAGTCCTTCAACTATCACTAATTTACGCATTGCCCTTTTATAGTTTTCATTTGTGACATTTTTACTCTTCTATCAGCTAGTTATTTAATCATTTGATGAAAAACAATGTCAAATTTGTTATTTTTTATATAGTATTTTTTTCTAGATTACTAACAGATCTACAAGTATACTTATGGTTTTTCTCAATAAATTTTAATTTTTATGAATTATTTTCACCATACGGTAAATAATTCAAAATAAATAAAATATATGATAAAAAATTATGAAACTTTACTAGTATACTTATAGATATATTATGAGTTCAAGATAAATATTGCATTTAAAAATGACGAGCTTAACATCATTTTTGGTCAAAGAATCAAGCATTTGAGTGACAAAACCATAAAAAGTGCCACAAATGAAAATTATAGAAATTCAATGTACTGGATTCAAACTATGAGAGTGCAAAGTGTAGATCAGTGACAGTGTAAAAAGTCAAAACTGTAATTTCATTTGTCCATTTAAAACATATTAAATAAAATTCTAAATCCATTCTATTATATTCTATTGAAATTAATTCTATTATCTTTAGAATTTGTTCCACGGAGTGTTGGTCAGACCAATTCTATTATCTTTGAGTTCCTGCTATAATTAAGTAATATGGTTTGTTGAAATTAGACGCATTTGATCGAAATGTGATTTTGACTGAATAGACAAGTTAAGTCAGATTCTCTTTAGGCAGGTTTTAGGTGTTTTGTGATACACGTATTTGATTTGAATCCAGGAACTTAATTTTGACTTTTGGAGGTCTGAATTATTACGTTATTGCTTGCAAGTGCTTTTGCTTGGTTTCAAAGCACTTGAATCTGCATGCTCTCTTTGTAACACCACCATAATATTTGACTTTAGAGTATGATGTAGTCCAGATCAATAGGCTTTGAATCTTCTAAATCACATGGATCACATGGAGGGACTTCCATTTGAAGAAATATTTCCTGGTTTTATGTTAACGCCATTTCTGACCTGTTAATACTAGCTATAAATATAGAGAGAGAAATAATCTTGTATATGCTTATTTTTGCGAGGTCGATAAATAATTATAATATATGTGTACTTTGTAAAACTCATCGTTGGATTAGATACTATACATATGTATGTCACGCATGTCAAAAATCACAGTGATCCAACGTTCAGTTTCTCCTTAATGTTACTAAAAAAAATTGTGATAGTTTCAACGGTCAGAATTTTTCACAGTTTGTATTTTAAGATGCTAACATCGAATCACTCTGATTTTTAGCGAATGTGACATCCATGACAAGAGTATCTCATCCAATAATTGGTTTTTCAAAATATACATCCCAAAATTAATTGAATGCCTCATGCTGACTTTTGTGAAAGTCAACATGTACATAGGATCGGAAATATATATATATATATATATATATATATATATATATATATATAAATCTCTGTCCCATGCACACATGCTGACTTAAAGCCCGTATGATGCCTTTAACTAATTGTATGATATGTATTTTGAAAAACCAACTGTTAGATTAGATACTCGGATGTCATACATGACAAAAATCATAGTTGTAACGCCCCAATATGAAGCTACTGACGACCGTCCCGGGTAGGGCGACACGTGTCAAAGTGGAGATACAACTTGATAAACTCATTCACATTTCCAATACTCAGGCATAAAAAAGGATACATATAACAAGCATAAAATGCAATAATGTTTCATACATATGTCCCTGATTCGTCAAGTGCAATACATAAATATATCAATACTTAATATAGAGTGCTAACATTATCCCTAACACATAGGTAAAAGCTACGAAGCTTGCTAAAAATCCAAAGTTCAACTGTCTATAGAAACAATTACCTATTCTTCAGTACCAAAGCCCAAAACACCACCCAACCAAGCACAATGGGAAAAATACCCCGCTCCAACGTTCCAGCTATACTATCTTGAGAATTTACTCTATGAAAGACAGCTGTGAGCATTTGAATGCTCAATAGAAATATAATTCTTATCTAACAATGATAATAATGATGAATAAGTCATTTATGGTTCAGTTTTACAAATACATATGTGGTTTAAGAACTATACAAGTATACACAAGTGATATTCTAACATTTCACAATCATAAATAGCATATGTGCTCATGATTAATTCAATATACATTTTCATCACGTTAGCATGGGAGTTTTCTCGATACCAGTGCCATTCCATATACCCATATTCATGGAAAAGGAGTTTTCTCCATACTCTTCCCATTCATCACATATTAATTCCATATCCATTCAACATATCATAAATACAAATAAATCATAGCACAGCATCATCACAATATAACACAATATGGCATGCTTGCATATTCTAACCACATTACAATCATCTAATCAGTATAATATATGCATCAGTAGTTTATAAACAAGGTTCTCAAATTTGATAACACGGGTCACGACCCTAAAATGTCTATTATCACCAAATATTAGTAAGAATGTAAATATTCTTACCTCAAGAGTTAGGTCTTTGACGGTCCTAAATGCAAAATGCAAGCTAGGTTGCATAATGGTCCTCTCACGGACTTCTCATATCTGAAAAAGAAAAGATTAATGTATATCAAATCACCAACACTAATCCAACCTCAATGTCCAATCCATGAAGTATTCCCATATCTCAAGTTTGGTAACAAAACATTTAGTGAAGCTAAGGAAAGAATAAAAGGATCTTTGAAAAGAAAATAAAATGAAAAGAGTAGAGGTGTCTATCGATAGGATGAGGCTTTTATCGAAAGGCAACCACATCCTATCGATATGATGATCTTCCTATCAATAGGTGTACCTCACAAACAAAAGTCCATGCAGACCGAGGCTGGTTTCTAACCATCACGTGTCTTTTTGCTTTCCATCCTTGAACCAAAAGGCATTATTGAGCACATAAAGTCCTATTTGATTCCTTGAATTACTTATGTTTTATTTTGTTGCAACTTTAACATCTATTGTGCATATTTGTGTTAGTTCCATTCTCATTCACAATTCTTTCTAAACTTTTCTTCCATAGTAATGTTGTTTTTCTCATCTTATCTTTTGAATCTTGTCTCTCAGTTTTCATTCTCTTCGTTTTTTCTATATATCCTTCTCAGTCATTTAAGCATGGTCATTTGATGGTTTAGAATATGATTGCATGATTCCACTTCACTATACAAGGATTTCACTTCTATGATGTTAGTTCAATGCATTGCATGATTTATGAGTAGTTAGATTGCTTAGCATGCTCATTGTGTTGAAATATGTGTTTTTTGATCTATGTGAATAAGGGGAATGAGCTGGGATTGTTATGTTTGTGGGCGTCATTTCTGCAAACCCTCACGAGACTATAACTCGTCCACTAGGGGGAGCCTAGGGGTTTAAAGGCTTGTTGCATGCGCTAAATGCAATCTCGTTTCCTTGCGAAAGTGGCTTTTATTTAGTTTTGTTTTCTTTGGCAGTTAGTTTTTCTTTGTTTTAGTAGTGTTTTAGATTCAGTGGTTTGCTAGGGACTAGCAAATTTTAAGTTGGAGGGTGTGATTGCTCTGCAATCAATGCATTTATTGAGTCTTTTTTACTATATTTTGATGGATTAAGCTTGAATTTTGTTACTTGATAGCCATAAATCACAAACCTAATGTTTTTATCTTGTTTTGTAGGAATTCTCTATAAAATCGGCATTTTAGGCATGATCGAGGTTAGTTCTGTGCATTTGTTTTCGGATGAAGCTCAAAGCGGAGTCAATTGGATAGAAAAATCATCAAAGGGATGTTAGGATGGCTTTGGGAAGCTTTTGGAAGCAAAAAGGGGCAAAGTGGGTTCATAGATAGAAACTCTATCTATGGTCTATCGATAGAGGGTGTCTATCGATAGACAAGTGATCCCCTCTATCGATAGATAGAAGCTATGCAGATTGGTCATAACCCCTCTATCGATAGACACTCCCATGTCTATCGATAGAGCTCACCTCGTAAAGCGTGCCCGCGATTTTTATTTGTTTTTAATGCAGTTTTTGGACAGTTTGTTTATAATAGGTGTCTGTACACTATAAATACATTCTTTTTATGTTATTTAGGGAGGCTTAACCTAAGCTAGACTACTCTCTTTTCTCTCTCCATACTCTCTCTTCTCTCTCCATTCTCTCTCTTCTCTCTTGGGATTCTTGGCTTGTCTATGGAAGGAATGAAGAACTCCGGCGATTCTACCCCAGCTATGAGCGGCTAAGCTTCATTCTTGGGTATAGATGAAGCTTCTCTCCATTCTTTTGTATTTGTAAGTTTGGATTTGGGTTTTTATGTATGTCTTTGGTGATTGTACAACTTTGAGAGCGTTGCTTTCATACAACTCAATTTTAAACGATTTTATTCATTAACATAGTTTTTTTCTGTAATTTCAATTATGTTTGTTGTGCAATGGTGCTTATCGAATGTGTGTATGTGAAATAAGATGGTTCATGCCCTACTTTGATAGATTGTGCATTCTCGTTTGACAATTCATGCCTTAAAGGGATGATCCATGCTTAATCTATATATGCATGATTATTATTAATGGTTTATTATTGTAGTCTAGATCATTATTACCATGGATATGCATAAACCCTAATCAAACTTATGAATGCGATTGATGCGAGTTAAGCGGATTCAAAAACCCAAGGTTTTTACCATTAGTTTTATAATCGGTAGTTTAAACAACAACCACTCTTCAAAATCAAAGATTGCTTCTTAACTAAAATTAATCTCACTTTAGTTTCTCATAACTCAGCCTTTAGTCCCTGTGGATCGACACCCGTGCGAAAACCATAATTTCAACGAATTGAGGTTACTAGCATGAGTACTTTTATAAATTTAAATCTTGATTGCAAACAAGGAATAACCTCCCTTGTTTAGAGCGATCAAATTTTGATGTTTCTTCTCCTTTGGTCTCTTTCCAAAAATCAGTTTCTATTTAACAATTTTAGCCGGCAAAACTTGCAATCCAAATAACATAAACTTATTTAAGAAAGTGGATCAAGGAATAGGAATCATTAGGGAAAACGACTTACCTTTAGGCTTCCAAGGTATGATGCTTAGGAATGGTGTGGACTCACAAACTTTATCAAACTCTAAAAAATAACGAGCCACAATATCACACGGAGGAAGGCATGCATCAAAAGGATCTAATGGTGGAATATTAAGCAATGCCTCATCAATCTCGTTCCCTAGCTCTCCAACAAAATAACACTCCTCAAAGTGACGATGGTGTGGAGAAGCATGGTACACTTGAAGCTTAGCTTTCAAGTTACCAAAGGAGACTTCCATGATACCCTCCCTACAAAATAAGACCGCGTTTGCAGTCACTAGAAAGGGTCTTCCTAAGATCACAGGGATTTGTGCCTTAGAGTGCTATGCACAGGTTCCATGTCAAGAATGATAAAATATGCAGGGAATACAAATGACTCTATCTTGACAAGAACATCTCTCAAAATCCCCCTAGGTACTTAGGTCGACCTATCCGCGAAATTAAACCACATTAGGGCTAGGTTGAAGCTCTCCTAGTTGCATCTTTCATACACAGAGTATAGAAGGATGTTCACACTTGCCCCAAAATCAACTAAGGCCCTATCTATGAAATGGTTTCCTAAGAAGCATGGAATAGTAGTAGGTGTACCAGGGTCCTTACGTTGAAGGGGAAGGTGATGTTGCACTACCGCACTAGCCACTTCAGAAAGGACTGTAAACTTAGCTAGATATGAGCGCTCCTTGCGCTGTTGAGTACACAAGTCCTTTAAGAATTTGGCATAGGACGGGATTTGCTTAATCGCATCTAAGAGTGGTAAATTGATTTGCACATGTTTGAACACTTCTAAAATCTCACTCAAAGACGCTCTATTTTTCTTCCCTTTAATGGGTGCAACTAACGCAAAAGGGAATGGAGCCTTAGGCACATAGGATGCCACAGGATCATCAGAATTAGAGGGAAAGTTATCCCTCTTAGGCTCACTGACCACTTTCTTATTTTTCTCTTTTTGAACCTCCTCCTTCTCACTAGATTGTTCCACCCCAGGGACTCTAGACTCAACCCTCACCTCACTTTCACTAGATTTCTCCCCAACCCAATTGTGAACTACCCTACCACTCCTCAAAGTGGTGATCGCATTCACATCCTCAAAAATTGAGAGTCCTGTAAGGAAGAACTCTCAGCCATATTCATGCCATTGGGGTTATTCATGGGTTGACTAGGAAGCCTACCCTCATCTCGACGACTAAGAGAAGCCGCGATTTGCCCCACTTGCTGCTCTAACTTAGCAATCGATTGAGAATGAGAATGAAGGAGTTGGCAATCCGTCTCTATATTCTTTAAAGCATTGAGAACTGTGGTCTTAAAGTCAGAACTCCTTTGGGGTTGCTGAGGTTGGGGTGGAAGAACACTTTGGTTTTGGTACCAGAGACATTTTTTTATATGTGAATAGATGTTTTTTATGTTTTCTTGTTTTTCCTTACTTTGTAAGTAAAATACAATAAAATGGATGCTTTTGCATGCAATGTTGGAGCTTGGAATCAAGACTTGGAAATCTTCAAAGGTCAAGGGACTTATGTGACATACTTCTAAGGGTGTCTAGTGATCACATATCAAATTTCTAAACCAATGACCTAGTGGTTTGGGACATAGGAGCATATGAAGGCAACAAATGCAAAATCTGACCAATCTGAATATTTCAAAAAACTGCTTCTCTTCAAATTGAATTAGACCTTGAGACTACCATGGTTAGAAAGTAGACTTCTCAAGCTTCACAAGTATATAAAGATCACCCAAATCCGACTACGAACGAAAAAGATACAAGCATTTGAAGTCGGAACATTTTTGAAGCATTTTAGAGCTCGGAAATGAAGCTTAATGGGCAAATCAGCAGATTAAGTACCGGTACTATAGTTTTTAGTACCGGTACTAGAATTAAATTTCTCAAAGAATTGTTGGAAAATTTTTTTTTGTACCGGTACTGGAATTCTTAATACTAGTACTAAAGCCTGATTTTTTACTCCTTTGACTTGTAATTAATGTTTTAAGCTAGGGCATTTGTATCTTTTGTCCTTATGGGGGTATTTAAACAACTTTTCAGCTTGTAGAAGAGGGTTCCCTTATCTTAGGTTAGGTTTTCTTCCTATTCTTCATTTCTTAGTTAGGTTTAGCTTATAATTAATTAGTTATTCTCATTTTTAGCAATTGTAGTTTACATATAGTAAGTTCAAGCTTTTTCCTTTCATTGTATGGTGTTAAACTTTGTATTGACATCTTCAATTAATATTAGTAGTATTTATTTCAAGTTTCTTGCATTTCCTTTTATTGTTTTTACATTTATGAAGTTCTAAGCCTCCAAGGTTGGATTCAAATGGTGAAAACTCAATCTACAACCAAGATAACAAGCCTTTTTCACTCATTTGAGTTTTAATAAATTGTATGATAGCAAATACTCTCCATCTCTTCTATACACATGGTTTGGCATCTTCTTGACATTGTGTCAACAAGTTAAGCTTCGTACACATTGTGCTTGATCTTTTATGCACTCCATATGTTTGACAAAATGTTCAAGAGGGCGCTTTCTATCGTTCTTGTATCCTTTTTATGTTTTAAATGCTTTTAAAGTTAAATACTCCATTAAAGACCATTCTTCAAAGGAACCTAGATGAGAAACCATAGTGAGAGAGTGATGTTCCTTGGTTGTAGGTGAGTGGAAACCCTAGAATCTAACCATTTACATTTCATTGCCTTCAGCATTAATTTAGTTAATTTCACAATACTCACACTACAACCCCCATACTTTTTACACTTTATTTACATTTTTTGGGCCTCAACATCTAAGAATTCACTATAGAACTTCTCATCCAATCCCTATGGAGATGACTGTGGGTACTCCTATGTATTATGCTTGACGACATTTGAATCCTACGCTTGGGATTATTGAACACAACTCCGAACGTCAAGCAAAAGGTTTATCTTTAGATAATCCAAACTCATTTAGAACTCTATTCTAGAGAGACTTCGTTTTGAAAAATGACTCTTGTTTGAAAATCTTATTTGAAATACAACTTTATTTTGAAAAGAACTTTTATTTGAAAATCCTATTTGAAATACAACTCTACCTCGAGACTTGTATTCAAAGTAGGTTTTATTTTAAAAGACTTTGATTTTAAAAAAATTGGTAAAATAAGATTTAATTTTGAAAAGGATTGTCAATCCAAAAGTCCTATTTGAAATGCAACTCCTAAAATGGGAATTGTATTTGAAGTAGGTTTTTTTATAAAACACTTTGATTTTGAAAAGGATTTTAATAAAAAAAAAAATTCGTTTTGGAAAGAAATTTCTCAAAACTAGAATCCTAATTAAGCTAAAAAAAATTGCATGATTATAATTCTTACAATAAAAGAGTCCAACGGAGGTAAAAAAAAAACCTCTCATAACATAAGGTTTCTAACCTACACTTAAGCTAATTGTATCTAGAGGATAAATATAACCTAAACTAAGGTTTATGTGAACCTAAACATGTTTCTAAGACAGCAACTATAATATATAAAATCATGCTTGAAAACAATGTATAATGAGTTAAAAATTATTAATATGCAATCCTAATTGTTTCTATGTGAATCTATGTGCAATTTCTATGTTAAAACAACCTAAAAATCAACTTAAAATAAATTAAGTCAATTTAAATTCTGGACAGAATATTAAATTCACTTTAACCATGTTAGAAATCAACTTATAATGCATAAAATAAATGTGAACTACATGCAAACTAACTATGAATGCTATCCATATGCAAATATTAAAGAAAACTTGAAAATGATGCTCTCAAATCAACTAATTTACACAAGGGAAGAGACTTACCTCAGCGATGGCTCCCTTGTCCACAATTGCATATCACAAATAAACAAGCAACTAAGTTACACAAGGGAAGAAACTACCTGATGCAATCGCTCCCTCGTCCATTATTCATAATTCAAACAATTATGCTAAAATAGAAACATCCCTAAGTATGTTACTAGCATAGAATGTGATTAAAGAGCATTCAAAACAACCATTCTTCACATGAACATAGGAAAACAACACCCTATTTCCTATTCATGCTTCTAAACAAGAAAACAAACTAAAAGTTCTAACATGCTTCTAAACTTGAACCTAAAATAACAATCTCAACATGCTTCCAAAAACAAAAAATCTATAACGCTCTTATCATGCTCTTATATGCAATATCTTATCCCCAATCATGCATACTAAACAACTCCTATTTTGCAATAAAATAAAATAAGAAAGAGAAGAAGAAAATAAGAGGCTCTAATATGCTTCTAGAGAAACCTATCATACTTCTACTTAAGTAAAAGAAATGAAGAAGGAAAAAGACTAAAAGACATCAAAAATAAAACCTAGCCTGCTTCTAATAAAAGAAATAAAAGAGGAGAAAGAGACCTACCTCTTAAAGACTTGAAGTTGTTGGAGTTCATCCCTTAACTTCTTTTTCTTAAAGCTTTCCATGATTCTCTTGAAGATTAAATGACAAAAACTCAAAGCTAAGGTTCCTATTTATAGAAAATTGGCTCGAGCATAGACGGTCGAGATCAAATATGATCAAGATAATCCTAGGGCTCTTATTGAGTCTCCCAGGTGTTAGATGATAGTACTAAGTCAAAAAAAATTGAAAAAAAAATCGAATAAAAAAGCGATAAAGTCCTAAAATAATCAAAAACTCAGAGTTAGAGTTGAAATAGGGCAACTGGGCTTGATGGTCGTCCAAGCCAAGGACGGTTGGCCGTCAAGCCCTAGATGGTTGGTCATGAAAGGAAATCAACCATAAACGCAGCGGAAAAGAAAATTTTGGTTGAATTGATTTCCAATAACCCATTAACAAAATCATGCTTTTGATGCATCACTTAGAAACTTATCTACAAAAATAGTTAGAGACTTAAATTAAAAGCCTTTTATTCGCGAATAAATTAAAGGCATGCAAGTGAATTGCCTCCAAGAGTATCCACACCAAGCTTGTATACAATGGTTTTGATCTTTTCTTCTTTTAAAACCCTAGAAGAGTAGAAGAAGCAGAAAAAACAAGGAGGGAAAGAGAGAGAGAGGCCGGCCCTAGACTTTCTTTGTGTGACTCATGTGCTAGCATGATCACCTTAGCGATCCTTATATAGAAGCTGACCATAAGGTTTTAGAAACCCTAATTATCTTGTGCTAATTATCTCATCATTGCACATTAGTCTCATGTTTTAATTTTTAATACATGTGGCATCAAATTAACATTAAATTTGATATTTTATTCTCTTTTTTTAACCAATATACACATATACTTATGGGTGTGTGACATTTTGGGTTCATAGGTATTCAGTAGTAGGTTTATGGATAATTATCCTTAAGTAAAACTCTTTCAGTTCAATTAGAAACTTTTTCTAATTCCTTTATGAAGCGCAAATGATAATCAATGTTCTATAGCCTTGACACCTAGTAGCATGTCATGACATACCCTGAATACTGTGAAATAATTAAAGTGAACCCTTTAGTTAACAGTTAAGACATAATAAGATCTTTCCAATACACAATGTCCAAATTAAGTTACCATAATATAGATGACTGTCAAACTACCAACTTAATTATATGCAAACCATCCTATGAAATTAACCCACATAAATGCCCTTTGAAAATCTCTTTCGAAGTCACTCCTCTCTAACCAGAGATTCTATGAATTATATCAGTAAGGATTACATAGGACATTTTGTCTCTTTATTGAGAGTGATGGATTTCTTATTATGCATTCACTTACCTCCATACTTGTGCCATTATGACCAATAGATACATCCATGTTTACATGCACTTTGGGTAGGACATGTAAGGTGTTTCATTAAATAATAATGTCTCGAATACAAGATAACTATGATATCTTAGGTCTAAGGATTACTTATGTCACTGTAACTTATAAGTTACTATTTGACAGGTAAATAAAAATTCATATAGTAAACTTTATATTGGTCACATTCGGTGTACTTATTCTCTAACAGGCACCCACAGGTTTGCTTTAGTGTCTCTACGCAACTTGTAAAAACCCCTATTTTTAATTTAAGTATTTTAAATACTTTATGTTTTATTTGATGACTTTGAAACGATTTCATTATTATTTATGAAAGGAAAAAAAAAATGCCGTTTATGACCCCATTTCATAAACACCCCTCCCCTTCCCTTTCTTTTTCATTTTCATGTAAGTGAGGGAGAGGAGAGCAGAGAGAGAGAGAGAGTATTGACGCCGGAGGTTCGCCAGAGGTCGCCGAAGGTTCGCCAGAGGTCGCCGGAGTCATCGCCGGAAAAAGGTAAGGGTTTCATTTTAGTTCATTTTCTTCACTTTCCTCTTATTTTCTTATTTTCCATTTTCCCATGGGTTGATTGGGTTGTGATATTTGTGAGGGTTTGATGTATGGGAATGTGTTGAGGGGTTTCATTGTAGTGAATGAATGAAGATTTGAGGTTTGGTTGGGTGGATTGGTATGGTTTTGTGTAATTTATGTAAAATGGGTTTATTTGGGTTTTATAGCAAAAATTTTGTGAATCTCAAGATCGGACCGTTGGATCTTTGACTAGTAAGCCCATAGAACATTGGATCTTCTACTAGTCATGACTGACACCTAGTAGCATCTCTTTTTTTGGCATGGATTGAGGAGATTGCAAGAGGTTGGGACTGTTGGATTGAGGATCAGAATGATTACTAGTTATGGCTATTGGTGAATTTTTAAACTTTGAATTGGATGGAAAATGGATGGTCACGTTAGTGGGGGGAAATGATTAGATGAGATAAGTGTAGTAGATAAAATGGGTTTGGAGATAAGTTTAAAAGAATTTGAAATAGAAGGAGGCGGCAATGCCTCATATGATTTAGGATTGTGAGAATGGGCCATAGGTTTTATCTTATAATTAGTATCCTTTTAATTTCTTTTAATCTGAAATTTTGAAAGTAAACTATATTTAAATATTTTTTAAAAAAAAAAAAAAAAAACTATATTTGAATATTTCTTTATATATATATATATATATATATATATATATATATATATAAAAGGTTTGTGGTATACATTCTAGTCTGGGAAAGATATATAAGGTTTATAGAGTCTTTTACAGATCCAGCTAGGGATTGGATGGGAGTTATCCACGTTTACATATGTTGAAGCCCTAATGTCTAGGATGGTTGCTGAGCACAAGTAGCAAGTAGGCAAGTAAAAAGGTCTATCCCCACAGTCCCAATATGTACAAGTGGGATTGTTAAGGCAACCTAGAGCCCGAGACAACTATATATTTTTCACCCATGTTTACAAAGAAACTGATTATACCAATTACTATAAACTATACCTGTTGTATTTACATACCACTTGAATATAATATATTCACGAACTCCAAAATCAAAGTAGGAATGGAATGTTTGAACAAATACCTAAATTAAAATCAAATACAATATTAAAAATAAAATAAAAAAGAGTGGATTTGCAGAAAATTTCTAAAGTCATCAAAAATGCAGGAAATAAGCTTCTCTAATAGGCATCACGACAATTATCCTTTGTAAATCGTTTCACATCAACAAAACCAAAGTATTAATCCCAAAGCATGGAGATTAAAAAAAGCATGGATGCATTTGAATTATTAATCCCAAGAATGGAGAAGTAGAACGTTTGAATTAGACGTAGAAGAGGAAGTGAAACGCAAGGCAGAAGATGCTGAAGCGTAATTGGCAAAGAGAGACAGATAGTGTAATATTTAAATTGCTTAAATTTAGAAATGTGGACAGAAGTAGGATTGGTGGTGATTTACGTATTTGACCTTCAAGTAAATGCTACCTTTTCATCTACAAGAGGGCAGATATGGGAAGATCTTGATGACAGATTCTCTATCTTTCCCTCTCTATATATTAGTATAGATATAAATAGGCATAATTGGTCAAAAATCCTACTTTAGAGATGTTTATTGCATAAAGTCCCCCTTTATATTTTTATCCTCCAAAAGTCCCGCTATAAAAATTTTATTGCATAAAGTCCTTTTTTTTCAAATTATATTTTTCTTAGAGACAAAATTGCCCCTCCACCTCACCTCATGATTCTCTCTCCCTGTTCTTCTTTCTTTCTCTCTCTCATCTCCATCCCACGATCCTTCCCGACGCTGGTGACCATGACCTACTCCTCACTAATTCAATAACAGCTACCATCACATCTGAAAAGAAACAACCTTCACATTTTCTTGGCATAGCGGCCATAGCAGCATCAATGGCAGAGTCGGCGAAGATCAAGTGGACTGGATCCACCACTATTCAAGTCCAGCCGGCGACCTCCATTCATGCCGCAATTGATTATGGTCGGCAGCCAATCCCCTAGTAGATAGAGTTGAGATCGAAGAACAATTGAGCCACAGATTAGCGGTGAGACAAAAGATCAGTGTCAGCGTTCAAGATTTGCAAGTGTTGATCAACAATAAATTGAGTTCTTCATATGATCTACAACCCCGACCCCGAAGTTCACTACTTGTGCTAATTATGTCAAAGTTCACAGACGAGGTAGTAATGGTCGAAAGAGAAGACGACGTTGAGCAATGAATGAAGGGAAAGATTGTTATAGAGAATGTTGCATTTAGCTTGGAATTTGAGTTCAAAGTTCAAATATTTGAAAAGCTCAAAGCTCAAAATTGAAACATTAATGGAGACGGGAACAACAACTTTTACAATGCTCAGGTTCCCGTTAGCGAGATCGTGATAAAATTGTGAAGATTGGCAACTTTGATTTCTGCATAGTGAAAACCTTCTCACTTTCCTGTTGATCGGCGGCAAGATCACCGCTACTGCACCCTCCCCTAATGCCCGCGACCATCCTCTCTCTCTCTCTCTCTCTCTCTCTCTCTCTCCCCCTCTCTCTTAGCTTCCTTGACTGCCACAATGCACTGGTAAAAGAATTTATTTATTTTTTTGCCTTAGTTTGATTTTTTTTTCCTTTTCTCTATGTTTGTTTGGTTGATGAGAAAACTTTTGAAAAGGAAATGGAAATGATATGGATTTTGCCGCTGCACATAACTTTATATTTTTCTTTTTTGTTTTTCTTTTTTAATTTTTCCAATGTAGTGAAATGTATTTTCGGCGACTAAAATACATTTCCAGCATAGTGAAATTTATTTTCTGGCATCGTGAAATCCTATTCCGACGTAGTGAAAATCGATTCCGACGTAAGATAATTCGGGGTCCAACGTAGTGAACTCCGACGTGAGATTGGAAGTGGGGGTTGAAGGCTGTTTGGGAATGAGAGGTATTTTTGTCCAATTCATGTCAAAAGTCCTTTTAGCATGAAATATCTTTTGAGAGGACTTTTGACATGAAAATCTTTCAAACGAGAACATTTCACCAATTCCCCCATATAAATATAGTGAGTAATGATCCTATCACGAATACACTCCTTTATTAAAATTTGATAATGTCTCATGACAGTTAGATCTAATCCCATGTCTGGGTGGGGGCTAAAGGTTGTTTGAGAAGGAGAGGTATTTTTGTCCAATTCATGCCAATAGGACTTTTGGCATGAAAGATCTTTTGAGGACTTTTGGCATGAAAATCTTTCAAACAATCCTATGAGGGATACATTACTTTATTAAAATCCGATAAGGTCCCATGACTGTTAAATGTAATCCCATGTCTCAGATTTAACGGTTATGAGATATTAGCTGATTTTAATAAAGGTATCCTCGTATGATTATAACTAAATAGTTATAGATACCTTAATGTCGCAGTTATCTCCCTGCACGTATTAAAAAACTAACATAAAAAAGATGATGTCAGGCAAAACAAACAGCTGGCAACTGACAAATTACTTAGCCCTCGGGAAACCAGAACAAATAGAGGAAGAAATAACGAATTTAAGATATACAAGAGAGCCTTTGGTTGATCATATTCATAATATACCTTTGACAGAAAGAATGACAGAACTCTCTCGCTCTCTGTTAGAGTTCTGGCCAGAGATGTGACAAATTGCAAGTAGTTCAGTTAATTTTTACCTAGTTCCAATGTGTTTTACCGCACAGCCAAAGGAATTAAACTTCGGTGGCATAGACAGCATGAGCAGAAAGAGACCGAACTTCCCAAAGAATCACAATCAAAGACATCCTATTTGACTTTCCCGGAAGGAGAAAACTTCAGTCCCCGAGAATTCTGGTGGCCATCAAGATAAAGACCACAAATGGGCAAGCCTTAGTTCTCCGCAGGCAATGAATCTGATCTGCAGATATCCCCACGACAAAGAGGACATACCCTGTGGAATATATAAAAGTCAGCCAGATGTAGTAGCACCAAAAAAAAAAAACAGATAGTTTAGAAAAAAGATAAATTTTTTACCAATTAGCCTTTGGGATAAGTCAAAGGTCGCAAAGCCACAGAACAAAAATTCTACATCTTTTTTTTTTTTTTTTTCGGTTACATTGAAGGGGATTCAACCCCTTGACCTAACCTAATCCTAACCCTTTCCCCCTTGCACCCTCACCACTAGGCTAGCCCTAGTGGCTTATCAAATCAAGGGCAGAGCCCTGTCAAGAAGTCACTGATTATTTTATGTGCACTTCTTATTTTTATTATTTTTGTTGGTGGGGGATAGAGATAGAGATTAACAAAAAATAAATAAATAAATAATTGCATAGATTGCAACATCATCTATAAATGGCGTATCAAATAAAGGGCAGAGCCCTGTCAAGAAGTCACTGATCCTCCATTTGATCCACTGCGCCATGAAAACCAAAAAGCTAGTGCAGCAATTCCCTTCATAGCTCACCACTTCTACATTGAATTCAATGATTAGAATTCTGATGGCCTAAACCTAGGCTATTTGATCGTCCCCAAGGGCCCATAGTTCGTCTGCTATTTGATCGTCCCCAAGGGCCCATAGTTCGTCTAAGAGTAACCAAAGAACACTAATAGACTAACCACCTTCACACCGATCACACAATTCTAACGGTATATATTGTCCTTTATCGACCATATCAGACAGTATGTGCACATAGAGACCTAAGCATTCCACTATCAAGCAACACTGCAATTTTTCAAAATGCTATTCAACCACCCATTTTATCCACCCTCCATTTTTCACCCAGACATGTCTTCCCATGATTGGAACTAGACTCCAATCATGGGCGTGGGTCTCACATCAATCATGTCTAAAATGCTAGCCTAGCTCCCAGGATAGAAAAATGGAGGGTGGCTCAAATGGATGGTTGAATGGAATTTTTGTTTTCATAAATCTCCCATATAGCCCAATTTATATTTGTTCCATTAGCCATCATTGGTTTTTCTTCTACTAACAATGCCAAAATCATCATAGTTTCCACTTCTTTAATTTGTCATCTACTCTAAAATGATTCAAAGGTTTGTTTTGGCCTTTTGGGCATAAATTTTGGTTGGCCAAAGGTGGAAACATTTTAAAAGCAATTTAAAATAATTGAATAAGTTAGCAAATCTATATCTATATCTATACTATATATAAAGTGGGAATCTTGAAAAGTCTTTTGATTGACCAAAATATCCCTACATAATTATAAAAAGACATAAATAGGAACAGTCTCTTTAAACTCCACCAATTAAAATAAATGCGTTCTAATTTAACTAAAATTAATCGGGAACACTAATTCGTTGTCCAACTCAACTATTCAAACATGGTACACTAAATTTCATCAATCACAATAAAAGTCTTCTTATACAAAATTCTACTAATTAGAGTAAAAATATTCTTAATTAGATTAAATTTCTTACAAACATTAATTTATTTCTAGATAAAACATCTTTTTTCAAACAATTAATTACTATAAAATATCATATAAATTACTCTCTATTTCTTATTTCCATTAGAAAAAGACAAAAGTATTTTTGCTAATATTTTTAGTATCCTTTTTATAATATAAAATTTTTATATGTTATTAAGTTTATATTTATTAATTTAATATATCTTTTTATACTGTTTAAATTTCTCAAACTTTTTTAATGACAGTTTTTTAATAATCTTAAATTCACATTATATTTGATACTTTAAAAATATTTTTTTTTTATTTGCAAAATTTACACATGCAATGCACTTAGTGCATTTTTAGTGCATAGAAATGTGAAAACATATAATAAACTTATTTAAATGACACAACAAGGTTAGTATATGATCAAATGAGTTGGAACCAAATATAACCCTCCCATATTACAAAACAATGTGGAATCAAAGAGCATGCACTAACGCACCACCAAAACTTGTCGAAACATTGATCAAGACTTTTTTTATATCCAAGCAAAAATAATATAAATGAGTTATAGACGCATAAAATATCAATACAGATAGTTGTACAAAATATAATTCTAAAACAAACGTCTATCACGTACAAATTTGAACTAATTCCCTAAATGATTACCAACAGAAATGATTTAAAATACAACCCTTCTCCGAGGAGCAAATAAATTCCAAAGAACATTCAACTGATGATAACAATACTAAAATGAAATACAAAGGATTTTAATTTCCTATATATCCAAAAGTCAACGAGTGAATGATCATATGGAAGAAATCCTATTGTTTTAGAACAAATTTTAATATTATGTTTTTTGAGAGGAAACTGTAATCACTAATTACCAACATATATAAGAATATATACACATAGGTATGCATACATGTGATCAATAAAGTGATTTCATATATTGAAAGTTTGTATCAACTCGAAACAAAATTTTATTATTTTAACATTGCAAGTTTTTAAATTTTAGGGAAAAAAAATTGCAAATGCAGAAACTTGCAAGATCTAAAAACTCACTAGAAATTCTAGGAGGTTCAAGGAGGGGGCATTGAATTTTCATTATAGTTGTGTTTCAGTTTCCTAGAAAGTAAAAATGTTAGTCATTTTGATAGTAACACTCAATACATTATACTATGATTGTGCAATGATTTCAAATTTATCTTTCCTTGTGTTTCAACTTCTATGTAATGTGAAGAAAAATATCAAAGAAATCCTTAAAAAATATATGCAGACCCATTTAGACATAACAGCACCATTTAGTATTGGTATTTCAGATGTAGCATGCCTCCACGCCAAAAATCAAAGAGTTCACATCAAACAAAACATTTGCACTGGCTTACAGGCATCCCTAAATCTGCACACTATACTTTCAAATACAATCCCAATGCATCACAAGAACTTGAACCGTATGATCTAATCTATGCTAAGAAGTTACTAAAACCAGCATTCAATTGAGCAAATGTAGGTCTGGCCCATAAATTGAATCATGCGACCTAAACCATGGATAGTGCAATGGTTTCTGTTAACTCAGATACAGCGGATGCAAATAAATAGAAAAAATAAATGCAATAACACCTATTCCAACTTATACCTGTGAATCTCCTTGAGCCACTTGTCTATGCATGTTTTATGAAATTCATGATGGCAAGGCAGTATCCGCATCGAGTCTCCTTCCTCATATTCAACAAGGCATATGTAGCATCTATCAAATGAAAGGATTAAACAAAGCACAATGCTAATAAGATAATCAAGTATAAAGAAGATGCTGGATACTACATGAATTGTTCCAATCAAATCAAATTAGAATAAAAATAAGTACAAATGAGAATTATAAATATAGAAGTTTGTTAAAGAAAACATGTCCAGAAAAGTGTCTCATATAAGAACAATTGTGTAAAATAATAAGGGGATAACTAACATATAAAAGAATACTTCAAAGCTACATTTCTGTAGTAATTAATACAAAGATGACACTATTAATAACACGTCAAGAATTTACCCCAGATATGAGCACATCAGTCTCTTCTACAGGCTCCGAAAAGCTTTCAACAATTACGTGGACCTCTAATGCAAGTATTTTGTTAGCATTCAGCATTTTTTTTTAAATATTTCTTTTAACAGTGAAAATCAAAGCATTTTTGCTCCAGTGAAAATAATTCTATAATTGATAACGTGACAGTACCATACCTAACATCAAAACTAACTTTCACTTCAGCAAGCTTTTTCTCCCACTAATCCTGTTCTATGGACACAGTTCCCGTGCACTTACTAGCAAACAACTTGTTAATTTGTATTATAGAGAATGATTGGAAGGGAGGACCACAAGTCATTCCTTTATATTTCAATTCACTCCAGGCAGCCTTCTCCACTTGAAGAATGCTCTTAAACAAGATCCTAACTATTGATTAGTCGAATAAAAGGGGCCTTTCTGTAGTTAACAAATGTGTTGTGTGCTATTAAGAATTTGTTAACCGCCACTTTGTCTGTGGTGGTTTTGGGGCCTTGTGCACTTGATTTGGGGTCATGTTTGTCATTCTAGGTAACTTTACTAAGTATTATATTGACTTGATGCACTAAGGCTTCTAGTCCCATACAAGCTGCTTTTGAAACTTATAACCTCTTTTTTTTCTTTCTTGCCATCTTTTGGTCACTCTAAATTTAAAGGAATGCACAAACTTTAAAGGAGATAAAGAGGGTTAGAAAAGTGTTGTTCATAACAACTAGTATCCTTTTTCTTAAATGCCTATGGTTGGTTATTTTGGTTCTCTTTTTCTTTTTCCTTTTTATGTTGTCATTTGGCCTTCTAATATTCTTTTTCTTTAGGATCCTATAGGCCCTTCTTTTTACCTTCATAAAATGTACCTTTAGTATGAAAATTTTGAAATAAAAAAACAATGGGGTGGCAAATGGAAAAAGGGATGTCTAGCTTCTAGACAAATGGCATTATTTGCCAATGATTGAAAGAGGATACGGAACAATATAGACTGGAATGGCAAAAAAGGGATTCTTTTAGCCTACTCGAAATACTAGTAGTAGTAATGATTGTTGTTGGTGGGTAATCTCATTGTTAATTGTTTGACCAAATAAGTGTAATGGAAGTGCAACAAAGATCTTTCTCTAATTTACCTCCCCTCCAAAACTCTAAGAGAAAGTTCACATAATCATGTTCAACTGTTCTCCACTATTGCTTCTAGAACTCCAAATTGTACCATCCTAAGTATGGTCTTCTGACCTTTAAGCTTTCAGTAAAATGGCTAGATAATCAGTGTCCTATTCTTTTGAAAAAGTAATGGTCATAAGAGCAATGAACTAGTTATTGAGTCAATGGAATTAAATATGAACTACGAGTTCAGGAGGTCCTTGATAGTTATTGGTGAAGATGTGCAGGAGTTCCTGGAATCTGGCCTAAGGTAGTAGGGGAGAAATATGTAACATCTCATAAGAACCAAGAGCTTAGTAGGAAAAGAACTGCTTATAAAGGAATCTAGTCTCTACATAGAAAATTATGCAGACATGATTAGAGGGAAAATGAATGTTGGTAAAGTAATGGCTACAAGGGAATTGAAATTTGATGGTGGGCAGGTTGTATAAATGTCTACTTATTTGGAGTACGGGAGAATCCGTTGTGGCAAGGTTGAATATCTATGCATTCAAGTAAACCCTCCCCACCCTGATGAAGGCAGGATTTGAACTCAGGTTTCTATTACAACCACCAAGAGACTTCACCAACAGGCTAGCCAACACCTTCAATAATGCGGTTCGTTTTACAAATAAGAAAAGTCAGGCCAAGAGGGTTAAAAATAAATGAGGCATTGTTTTCCTAGGAATTCACGGAGAGAAATGGGAGAATGAATCTTCATCTTAACAGAGTTTTGTATACGGAAGCAATAATCTTAGTACTAGTGTTAGACAGAGTCTTATTCTCAACGGAATGGGATCCTTTGACAGTGAATGATGTGCAGGTGGTTCTGCCGAAAACTACATTGGCTTTATTCCAATTTTTTTTAAGCGTGGCAATATAGAAATGGACCAAATCCTTTCAAATTCAAAATTATGTGGTTACAAGATCTTTTTTGTAGGGATTGAGAAAACGTTGTGAAATTCTTTTCTTGTCGTGCAATTTAATCAAGAAGTGCTTTATTCTTAAGTTATAACCATTGGAGGCATAAGATCGTTTAGTGGAATATAATAGTGTTCGAGGGGTTACATGGAGAGGAAAAGCAAGGTGCTCGATGCAGTTTATTTCATTGGTGGACGGGTAGTAAAACAAATGGAGGGTCTTAGTCAAGAGGATAGAATATTTAGAGTTGTGACAAAAGAGGAGCATAGAAAGATTATTACTATTCTAATATTCTTGAGGAGATCATGTGGCACACCAAGGTTACGTAAGCAAAGGCGATGGTTTTAGATTCAGCAAACATAAGATGTGTCTCATACTTGAAGAAGTACACCAAATTTTGGAGATATCTCGTAATGTCCTTTTTGTACCTAGAGAATGACGACCTAGAGAGAGACGACCAATAGAGTAGGTGCTCCACATCGTTGATTATGGTTCACGTATACCAAGTTTTTCTACATAGTTGCTTATTCAAGAGGAAGAGTTAATTTTATTTCTCATTGGAATGCGATAAGGCAAAATGAGACATTGATGGACAACTAGAAGTTAAAAAAATTGTACTACTATAAATCTCTATGAATTGAACCCCTTTACTTGAGGTAAAAATAGATGATTTTTTCTATTGTTACCTTTTTAGGAACATTAGAAAAATCGTCGTTCTAGTCTACTTTACAAGGGAAACTGACTTATTAGAACTCTATGCTCAGCATTTGCCATGAGATCTAACTAACATCATATTATAAAACTTCACAAACTACCTAACTATTTAACAACCAAGCAACAACTACCATCTCGTGTGTACAAAGTTCATAATGATGATTATTTTTATTTTTATTTTTGGGATTTGAAAGATTTGACTTAACTTAGAAAAACTCCCAAGCTACCTCCGTACCCACAAGGGATCAAGTCTATGTAGTTCAAAATGATGGAGATGATTTTTTTTTTTTTTTTTTTTTTTTTTTGCCTTTAATTTTTGCTTGAACCACCCTTTTGGGTTTTCAATCTAATGGACTTTTTTCTTCCAAATGGCATGCACAATTTAAACTCATGCATTCCAAGAGTAACACGCAGTTTAGGCTCGTACGATAAGGAGCAATTTTAGGTAGGAATTCGGTATGTCATTCATAAGCCCAAAGTGCTTCAACAACGTTTTCATGCCAATCACTCTTTGATCTACCCATGACCTTTATAATTTTCTCAATTTTGTGAAGATTAAAGTAGTTTAATCGAGCACCGTAGAAGTTTAATAACAAATAAATTGTTGGTGATTGCAATATTTTTTATTTATTATGATTGAATGGAAAATTTAATCGACAACTGTTGAGGCTTGATATCGAATAAATCGTTGGTGATTATAACTTTCTCTATTTGTGAAGATTGAATGAGAGATTTAATCAAGGGCCATCGAGGCTTGATCTCGAATAAATCATCAGTCTTCTTAGTTGATTTAATCAAGTGTCACAGAGGCTTGATCTTGAGTAAATCCGGAGTCTTCTAAGTTGATTTAATCAAGTTCCATTGAAGCTTAATCTTGAGTAAATCGAGAGTCTTCTTGGTTGACTCAATCAAGGTTCGTTAAGATTTGATCTTGAATAAATTTGCAGTCTTCTTAGTTGATTTAATCAAGAATCATTGAGGCTTGATCTTGAATAAATCGGCAGTTTTCTTCTAAACTCTTGATCCTAGGGCAATATGTGTGTATTCTTGAATCAAGATTAAAAGTCTCCTAATCTTTCAAAGGTGTCAAAGATTAAAGGAGAAGTTTAATCAAGGTCTTTGGGAGCTTTATTTCAAATAATTGTTGATGATTTTCTAGTGAATTCATGATTGTTCTGGAGACCAATAGAGATGTTATAAGGGCACTTCTGTATTGTGCTTGATGATTCTTCCAAGAACTTGTTGAAAACCTCATGCATCACATTCCGTTAAAGGAGATTGCTTCCTTTCTTCTAGACTTTGGGGCATAACAGAGCACAAGAACTACCTTGGCTGCTTCATAAGGAGTTTGCTCTCATCTTTTGACCCCTTGTATCTTTAACTTTATTCTTTTCACTTTTCGCTTCAGCTTCTTTATCAGAATTTGTATTCTTTAGATTTTGGAGAGTTTTTTTCTTATGAGATTTGATGTTGGTTGTTGATGGCACAACATTGAGTTAAACTTCGATCATCGCAACGGATTGCAATTAGAACTTGATGAACAAAATCGGACTCCACCTCTTTGAATGGCTTATTATCAATGGCAATTTTTTTTTGGACTCCCATCTTGATAATATTTGAAGCTTTGATTAAGCATAAAGGGATCAACTCCATGGTCGGGTAGCCACAATCACTCAATCAATCAATCTTCATTAGAAAAAGTGATGAATGACATGTATGCAATGCAAGTGTTGGGATTGGAGTAAGGATCTTCAGCTAGCAATCACGTATTTATATCAAGTCCGTCATCCTCATCATTCAATGATATTTCTCCGCCATGCACTTGGTAACATGACATCACATCGATAGAAGGATTAACAGCATCCTAGTACCATTTTGGTGTGAAATCCCACAAAGTTATGGAGATATAAAGTTTTTGTTTAAGCAATTCTTCTGGTAGGAAGGAAGCTACTTTTCCTTTCTGGATAACTCTTTCCTTCCTTGTCCTTCTCACCACACAAAACTGTAGTTTAGTCTTTCTTAGTCTGATGGCAACTGACTTTGGCAACCTTTAATTGCGGTTTCTTCCACGAGTGACAAGAATTCAACCTTCATTATCCGAATCTGACAGCTCCGGCTCCAAATAGTCACCACCCCAACTCGAGTATTACTTTGTAATGATCTCTATAATATCCGCTGACATAGTTGTATTTGAGAAAGACAGTGCTTCTAATAAATGAGGAGATGTAGACTTAACTTGAATATGGTCGAAGGATCCAAACTTGATTGAAAAAATTGGGTGAGTAGGCATGAAAAGAGGTGCTTAGTACACCATTTCCTAACTTGAAAGGTTGAAAGAACCAACATATCCAAAGTTTACTGCGGTTAAATTTGTGGTTTCCACAACTACTTTGAGCTCAATCTTTCTTAACAAGATATCTCCATGATATTTTCTTTCAAGATGAAACACTTTTCTTCTGGGTGACTGATTAACTAATGATAGTTGCAATAATTTGGGTCATCAAACCGACCAGCTTCCTCTAGCGTTTTATCTAAGGGAGCTCAATAAGCTTACTTTCAAGGTCATCTTATAGCATCCCAATGACATTAGAGCCGAAAAATGAGTATACCTTACATGTCTTTTAGAGTAACCCTCTTCCTTTTTTTTTCTTTTGACTACAGTTAGCTTTCTCACTTTCCTTTTTCTTTGGATTGAGTGGGATTTTAGCTAAGGTAGTGCTCACAGCCATAGACTCTTCGTTGGCACCTTTAGAGAAATCCTTGCTCCCATTCTACCTATCTTCCTTCTCATTCCCTTTATGGCAATTATTAAAGGCACAAAGGTCTCCTGGGGGCCTAGGCGCAAGCCGCAAAAAAAGCGCGGGCCTGAGGGAAGTGAGGCGCAAATTTTAGTAAAAAATAGTTCTTAAATATCTTATTAAATGCCAATGAGAACATAAATTCCAGCAGCAAGCATAAATTCCAGCAAGCATAAATCATGAAATTCCAGCAGCCTAGCAAGCATAAATCATAAATTCCAGCAGCCCAGCAAGCAAGCCAAGCAGCAACTTAGGAAGAGCATAAAATAAAATAAAAAAGCATAAATCATAAATTCCAGAAACTTTTCAGAAGCTGATAAATAACAGTGCCATGGAAGTGACAGCAACAACACACATACACACACACAAAAAGAAAAACCAGCGCAATGGGCAGTGACAGCAGCAGAGTCGAAGAGAAGAAAGAAGAAGAAGAAGAAGAAGAAGAAGAACTAGTGCCATGTCAATGACAGCAGCAGAAAAAAAAAAAAAAAAAAACCAAAATTGACAGTGAGCCAATGACAGAAGCAGGCATCGCAGAGAAGAATAAGAAGAAGAAGGCAAAAAAAAAAAAATCAGTGCCGACTGCCATGAAGAGAAGACTTACCTGTATTGGATTGAAGGGACTACCTACCGGACAAGGAGCCACGGCTGAAGCTTGGTTGCTAGAGAAGACCACCAAACCAGTTAGGGTTTTTTCCTCTTCTTTCATTTTCTTCCCTCTTCTTCTCTCTTTCTTTTGGGTTTTCTTTTTTTAGATCAAAATCTAATGGCTGGAAAAATTTTCATTATAATTTTTTTTTTTTTAAATTGCTAGAAGGGCCTGAGGACCATCAGAGGCGCGCTTTTTCTGTGCCTTGCGCCTGAGAAAAAAGCCCACAAAAGTGCGCTTTTTTGGGGCTTCGCAGACAGCCGCCTAGCCTAAAGCAATGCCCCACCCTGCGCCTTGCGCGCCTTAGGCGCGCTTTTCATAACTATGCTTTATGAGATTCTTAAACCGGTGGGCCTTCGCCTCCGTTAGCATTCATGCTGAGTTCCATGTCATAAGCATACATTGCCACCTCTTCAAAGGTCCTTGGCTTTATTATTATAGGATGTAGTGGAGGCTCCAATGCATCCCTTGAGTGCACATCTTGATTGCAGAAGTCACGCAACCTATCCTACAATTAAGGCTTAGGTTCTTTCATCGGTTGATGTAATCAATGATGAGCTCATCCTTCCATTAGTGGGTGTTGGTTAACTCAATTATACTAACAGTATAATGAGTGTTGTAAAAACAATTGAAAAACACTCACTCGAGTCATTCTAAATTGTCAATTGGCAAAAGATGAGTATACCAATCAAAGGCATTGCCCTTTACAAATTGGACAAACTGAGCCAGGCCCTGCGCCCGCCTGCGCCTTGTTCCTAGGCTTTTTCACAACTATTCCTATAGTTAAACTGTTGGCATCACTAAACACAAATCAGAAAGTTAATGGAAAATCTTTTCTTAGTTTATTAAAATCCACAAAAGTCCAACTCAGCACCTCACAATAAACTTGTTCATTCCCAAGTAACAATAAACTATCCATTTACTTAAAAAACAAGTAACAATGAACAACACGGGACAACTACTACCTACTCATGTGTGTACAAAGCACCAATCTAACATACACATCAACTTACAAAAACACAAAATGGTCTAGCACCTACAAAACACCCACACATTTGATTCATTGTTTACAACTTGTACAAATTACACAAAGATGAAGGCTTATTCTACTGCAGCGGCCCTGCACTCCCCAGGAACAGGGAAATGAGTAAGGGTAAAATGGTAGATGCCCAGGACTAAGTTACTATTATTTCTCTGCCTTTGTATTAAGCTAATCAATTTTTCTTACTAAATGATTTGCTACAAAAGGAATTCTTCAGTGAACCTTTTTTTGTAAAGCATAAAGATGAAGAAACAAATTTCCTTCAGTTCAAGTCAAGGGGATTGGGGGAAGCTTTCCCGTTTGTTACACTACTTCAGTTTTCTTTCCGGGCAGCACCTAAAATAGATGCTTCAAGTGTTCAGTAACTGGCTCAAGACCACTTCTTCACTCGTCAATTCGCAGGTGACTGGCCAGCCCAACTACTTTAACTTTGAATAATAAAGATATAGCAAAAAGATAAGAGAAAGCTTGGATTATAAAGGTTGTAACAATTTGATATCTTAAGCACTTGTCTGAACCAGTGAAGGGATCCCTAGTGTAGGTCTTCGCCAAAGTCTTGGTATTTCAGCATGTGCTAAATTTTATTTTTCTTATTGCTATACAGCGAAATTAGATTTATATAAATTTAATATACAGTAAGCTTAATTTAGGCAGGGCTGCTTCTGCCAAAAAAGCAGAAAAAGAAAAACTTAATGAAAATAAATTGTCTAAATTAGCTCAAAATGCCCTCCAACTGGTTAATTAAATAAAGAGTCAAATCATTTCCATCAAAGATACTGAAGTGAACTGTATGTCAAACAAAATAGAAACATGAACACTCACTGCGCGGCATCCTCATTCTGATGTTTTTGCACCTTAGTGTATAATTTCACTGGCAAAGATTCCACAACTTCATTTGGTGCGGGAACAGATCCAATTGAAGACACAGAAGGTCGGGAGGACAAAACCACAGATTGCTGGTGAATTTCATCCAGAACCTAATTAAAATACGTAGAAAAGATTCAACTATATTGGACAATAGAAAAAAAATACAGGAAGAGTCTCCAAAACAAAAGGTTAAAATTACCTCAAATAAAGCTTCAGCTAACATAACAATTCTCGATATACTAGCCCTAGCACCGGTGTCATCATTTGAATTTGCATCACGGGTACTTATACGACATGCGCAACGGCCCGTTCTATGTTGACCAGACAAGATACACGACCTCTCATGTCCAGACAGGTTCTCAAAACGGTTTCCCAACCGCCGAAGAGCACGGACCTGCACCATTTGAATTATAGGTCATCTATCTGAATGCTAAATTATGGGAAAATGAAAACATCGAAGAGATGTTTTAGGTACATAACAGATAAATTTAAAGAAATAGTTCCCGTAGCAGAATAATGAATCAAGTGGTGCATAAGCAGGGTGCATCAAGGACTAGTGATGGGCCTCAGTTGGATAAAAAGCAGCCAACTTGATAAGATAAACGCATAAATCTGAAATGTTAAGATTAGCCAACAAAATTAATGTTGGCCTGAGTTACATCCTGAATGAGATTGCCAAACAGCTGGCACTACTACCCTTAGCGCACGCGATGGGTTATGGGTTAAACTTGGAAGATAGCTGTAGTTGTCAACATTTTTCTCAATGCAGAAAAAACCTCAGACCATATTTGCATTCTCTGCTCAAAAAAATTGTTATGTATAAATGTCAGTAATTACTCACAGCAGAATTCACAAACCTGAGATCTTATTCTTCTTCTCCGCTCAAGGAAATTTGATCTATGTTCCAATAGATCATGATAACGGGCTTCTCTCGGTCGTGAGGTTTCCACCTCATAATCTTCACTGCTGAATAATGAGCTAGACAGACTAGATACAGGATGACCAGAAGAAGTTGGCGAGGTTACGACATCACTATCAGATGGCAATGCTCTCGTCTCACCATCCCAGGCCTGTCTCTCACCACCCTGACTGGCATCTCTCATTTCCCTCTCTTGTTGCAAAGGACAAAATGTTAAGTCAGAAAATGATGACCGGCGAAGAACTCTGTCACGAAGCCTTCCAACACTTAGGGTTCTGCTAAACCGAACATTGCGCTCCACAGGTTCTCGAGCTCCAATCCGCCTATCAGCAAGCCTGATCTCATTGGTCTCTATCTCAGCATGAGTTCTTGGGGAATGTAAATTTACATCAACCCCCATTCTAGTATTAAAACCATCTCTAACACCATGATGGGATGAAATCATCCGTTCAGCACGCAAATTGTCAGAAAAACCAGATGCTGGAAGGTCTAACCGTAAATTACTAGAAGTATCTTCATAACATCGTGTGGGAGATCTATTAATCAAGCATGCAGGAAGCAAGTCACTGTCTTGTGGAGTTTCATTTCTATTAACCAAGGCACTGGCAGGTCCTGTGTGTAGATGAAGCTCTTCTGCATTGTCTGAAATTGTAAAACTTGTTGAAGAACCAGGATAAGCCCTTGACGACCCTAAACTGGTTGCTCTGCTTAGTCTGAAGCTTATATTACCAGGAATGAAACTAAAGCGAGAAAGGAAGCGACTTGAAGGGTTCAAGGATTGGGTGGATGAATCTCGAGCAGAGCTGCTACCAACTCCAGAGGCAGTATTAGTGACCGTTGCTTGACCCCATTCATCAAGCACAACATTAGAAGATATACAAGGCATTCCATCAGGTTGGTCAGCTTTAACCTTTTTGTAACAATCAATTTTCACTTGATTTGACTCCGTCTCAGTCTGGTTTGTACATGGACCATTACAGGCAGTTTCTTTGTTGTGATGATTCGAAACCTGGAGCGTGAGTTATAACACTTTAGTTCCTTAAAAAATTCAGGCCATTTAACTGTATTAACAATCTATATAATAGGACAAAAGTTCAACACCACCATTGATTGCAACTTGATATACCAAAAGAATGTTAAATCATAGTAACATTTTCTAAAGTAAAGCACTAAAATTTTGTGGTTATGCTGACATTGGTTTCAAAAGCCATACTATATATATTGCATGATACGTCATGATATACAAAAGAAATGATTCATGTTCTATTGTTCTATTGAGGTATCATTTTTTACATGTATCATACATACACAATTGTCCAATGCACATAATACATATACAATATATATGATGTGTTCTTAGTTTCATAATTTGGCAGCTTTTAAGAAAACTTATTCTTAAATATTTTTTATCAAGAAAACTTCTAAATTATAACTTAGAATGACTTTCGAATTAAAAGAAAGTCACTAGAGGTTTTCGTTTGCCTCCTTTTTTCTTTGTTCATGATTTTTCACAGGATCTATTTTTTATGGCATCTTCAACACAATAAAAAAAAGAGTACCTCTATACATTGCCCCAAAAGTAATAGCTCTCTCTCTAGACTCTACTTCATTTACTTGATAAGGAAATTTCAGATAAATATTCAGAAGGTTGAACATATGAGGAAAATTTGCAGTGGATGGTTAGATTTTACAAACTTAGAACTTAAACTTGAATGATATATTGATAAATTACAATACAATTATAATGTAAAGCCACATTGTTTCTCTGTATAATAAAAAATTTTAAAAGATAATAGATAATTTTCTGAAAATATTGGCTATTTAGAAAAACAATTTAATGTTAGATATGAGTAAAGCACAACATACCATTTCATGAAAATGATGATGATGAGTTGAATAATTCATTATCTAGTATTTGATATTTTCTGCCTACATCTTGTTATTATTTCTTATTCATTTGAAATATTAAGTGCATTTTACAAAACCAGACACAAAAATAGAGAAACAGTACGATATACAGTTTGACAACTATGAATACAACCCTCTATTGTCTATTCATAAAAGAACAATCTAATGAACTAATTTAAGAGAATCAAAGTGAAACAAATAGTTGCTATGCTGATTGTTCATTGACCAAGAGGGATCAAGATCGAGAGACCACATGAAAGATAAATTATTCCACTTCATTTTTCACAAGATTCCAAATGGATATTATTTTTATTGCATGGTAAAGGCATTTGCTTTCCTTGAGCAAATTTATTACAAAGGAAAATAAGCCAAACAAAATTTTCAACAATGGGCCAATTTAATAAAGGAGACAAACAAGGGGGTAAGATAAGGGAGGCAAAGGATATGCATTCAATTTTTAGGGTGAGAGTGGGTAGGGACATGTATGTGAGATAGATAAAATTGTGACAAAGATAGCAAGTCCATAAATGGATGGCAAATTGTTTTGAGTATATTAATCATTCTATGGGAGTTTCGATTTCATCGTCAAATTATGGTTCATGAAAACTTCACAAAAATTGAGGTCAAAGGCATTTCTAAGACAAAGGGAAAAAATTTCATGGGTATGAGACCAAATATAGTTTTCTTATCTTATCGAAAAGTTAACATGTGCCTTTAGCCTAGTACAAGCACCCATTTCAATTTGAAGAGTGAAATTCATCAATAAATGGATCCACATTAAAAATCTAGCAACCATGCTTATAAGTCAAAGCTTTGGGTTGGACTAAATATTGTATACTTCTGCGACTTTGGCAAAAAAGAAAGTCTTGTATTCTTCTATTGCAATTAAGAGCCAAGAGAACACATTTCTTGCGAATACACCACAACGAACCATTGATATCTCCGACATTTCCTTCTAAGCTCAAGCTTTAGCACGGCACATCCCTTCTAAAGAAAATTTTATCTTCCTATTTCATAGTATCCATTCAGTCAAAATTAATTTTTGCTTACCCTCACATTCATTAAAATGAGTGGAAAAGGATTAATACATGGGGTTTTAGCTAACTTCCATGCCAGTTGCTTATATAAAGAAACTCACCACCAATAATGCAAAAGAATATCTGCCAACTTTTCATCTGGTATGAATTTGTGCGGACAAAAAAAAAAGGACTAATCATATTTAGATTTCAAGATAATGGAGAATAATGCACTGTATATCTGAGCAACTAAATCAATTTTACATAAATATATAACAGAGAACTTAACTTGTTAGTACTATTTGCGGTCAAACAAGTGTTCCTAATTTTGGTGATAATTCCACTTCGCAATAAGATCTTGTACTACAAAGTACAAACGCTATCCTCAAAATCAAATAATTCTGGATTGATGTTGTACACAAAATTATACACAACTTCAGACATTCTAGGTATTTATGCAACTTGAAAAATCTTCAAAGAAAGCAATCATTGAACAATAACATATGGTAGAGTTAAGAAAAAGAGAGATTTGAAGGGAGGAAAGATAAAGTGACCTGGTCGTCATTGTCGCTGTCGTGAGATCCAGATGGTGGTCGGAGACAAGAAGAGTGGAACACTCTGTTACCCATGGATCGAGTCCTCCGAACACCAGAAGACGACGACGACGACGGTGCGCCATTGCCACCACGTGCCTTGCTACCACCCGATCCCATCCTGAACTCTCCCCCTCCAAAGATCTAACCCTAAAATCCAAACCCTATTCACAGAATAAACCACAATGACACCACAAGATATGTGCGTCTTGGAAACTCTGGTTCGTAAAAAGGAGGTCCCAGATCCAGACTTAAAGGAAGTTACATGAAGGTGAGTTTATAAATATATGTATGTATGTATGTATGGAGAGAGAGAGAGAGAGAGAGTAGGTTTGGGTGTGGACACTACGGTGGAGATGGCATTTGTGGAGAGAATGAGACAAACTAACTTACAGGGATTAAAGACTGGTGTAAAGATGATAGAAACATGGCGTCTTTCCTGCCTGTTTTTGGGATTCAAATTTTAGCTTGGTCGGAATAGTCTATAGTGTACGGGTCAAGCCACCTTTCCCAAATCTATAGGCGCAGTTTTATGGGCCGGGTCGGTCCGAACTGTTTCGATTTTCCACTCTCCCGTCCCCATCCCGACTTGTAAAATTACTTTTCATCCCGTACCCCAGTGGAGAATATAATTCTATCCCCGTCCTCATCCCCAAAGAGGCGGGGAATCCCCATCCCCACCCCGCCGCTCCGCCATTAATTTTAATAAAAAATTTAAAATGTAATGCACTAAATGTACTTTCAAGAAGATTCGAACTCATTACCTCCACTAAAAAGCTTGTATTTGAAAAGTCTAAACCGCTAAATTGCATGTTAATTGTAATATCTTTTAAAATAAATAATCTTTTCAACGACTCCCTTAAATGGATCCATTTGAAAAAGCAAATGTTAGATTAGATATTTTGAAAATTAACCGTTGGATAACATATTTCGCTTATATACATGATGCATGACCAAAATCACATTGATCCAATAGCTAATTTTTCAAAACAAGAATTATGAATTATAAAAAATTGTAACAATTTTCGATAGTTTTTTGTACTTCATCTCAAAAATATGATTTTAAAAAAAAAAAATCATCATTTGATCAATGTGATTTCTTGTATATATGATGTATTCATGTGTACACACATATAATTTAATACAATCATTAGTTTATCAAAATATCTATTACATATTGGTTTTACAAATCATATGTCAAACTATGAATAAGGTAGTGTGCGTAAAATCAATAGTAGAAAAGATTTTGATAAATTGACTGTTGGATTAAATACAACTATTATGAATTTCATGTACACAAAAAATTATAGTGATCTAACGGTCAATTTATAACAAATGTTCATGAAAAATTATAATAATTTAATTCTTCAAAATGTCACAATTTTTATCTAGATAGTTTTTTTTTTTTTAAATAACTGATCATTTTGATTTTTGGCGAGTATGTAATTTATAATAAGTGCATCTAATCCAACGGTCAGTTTTTCAAAATATATTTTGTGTTTTTCCCTATAAAATATAGACTATATTGATCATCTTACACATAAACAACATCGTTGTGTAAAGTGCAACTTATAACAACATCGTTCTTGTCATTGTGAACAGAAATAAAGCTTAAATAATTGAAAAGAAATAGAGAGTTATCAAACTCAACACAATAAGGGAGACTTGACTTATTATATAGGAAATATATAATAATGGTTAGAAAATGTTAGACTGTTAGTGAGATCACCAAGATGGGAAAAATAAAGTAACCAATATCTATATCTATACTACTTATAAAAGTCTAAATGATGGAAAAACTTTTGATTCACTAAAATATTCTTATAATAAATAGTAATGACAATTATACCCTCCTATAATTTTAATTACTTGAAATCTATTTAACTTCTTTATTAGAAATCTTCTTTTTAATTACTTTTCTATTTTAAATAACTTTAGAACTACCCATTCTTTATCAAGTTTTCTTATTTGTGCATAATCCTTTTTTAAAATAAAAATTTATTATACTTTAGTTGTGCATTTTGTATATTATATTATATTTTCTATATCTATACCTATAAATTAAAGCTTGAATATTAAAAACAAATAAATAAATAATTGACCACAATATCCTATATAATTACAAAAGTACATAAATAGGTATGGTTCGAAACAATTTTACCAATAAAAAATCATAATAGTTGCCTTTCTAATTGATTAAAGATTACTTATAAATAGTACGGAGTAATTCTTTTTGAATTGAACTCAATTTTTCAAACCCTATAAAAATTCATTAATCACAACAAAATTTTATAAATTAAATTGAAATTCTTTTACAAGCATGATCCTATAAAAATCTATCAATCTTCTTAATTCAATTATTATTTTTAAATACTAACATATTTATAAATCAAACTCAATTCCGCTAAAAATTAAATATTATATGATTTACACTTTATTTATTATTTTCAAGAAAAAACAAATATAATTTGACTAATTGTTATACTAAAATTTTTGTTTATAAATACTGATTCATCATTGTAGCAAACTTAATTTCTAAAATAATTAAATATCGTATAATTCACAATTTATTTCTTAATTTCAAGAAAATAAAATAAAATTTTACTAATTATTTTAATAAAATTTTGAATATTTTATTTTAATTGTATTGGTCACTCTATCACTAAAGTCGAAATTTTTTATTTTTTATTTTTTAATTTTTATAATAAAATTATCTAGTGCAACGCACGTAGTGCAGTGCTAGTTATTAAAAAATGGTTTAAAATGTTAATATTGATTGGAGGGACACAAAAGTTAGGAGATCATTAATAATATAAATTCTATTTTATATTATATATAATAGAATATATAAAATATAATTTATGTATCATATAAAATTATATATTTTAATTATAAAATTTATATAAACAGGGATGGAGAATCCCCCCAGGACGGGGATAAATAGGCGGGGTGGGGCATTGTAAACTCGTCCTTGCCCCGTACCTCGGCAGGGTAAATATTTTTAACCCCATCCCTAGGGATGTCAATTTTGCGGGTTCATCCGGGTACCCACCCCGCCCCTATTGGGACGGGTTTGGGGTCATCCTAATAGAGTTAGGGGTGGGTTTGGGAATTTTTTTAAAAACCCTATAGGGTTTGGGACTGGTTTGGGATGTGGGCTTAAAAACCCGCCTGTGAACCAGCCAACCTGAATATCCCGAGGGATCGGGAGACCTCTCGTTCACTTTGAGGTTTGAGTAGATTGTGGATGATGTTTATCCGTCTCGATTTATCATTCTCTAATATCCACTTTTATCCTTCTCTATTATCCACTCAAGATTGGGTTTTTGAAAAATGATAAGAGTTTGTAAAAAACTGGGAGTCGCCACCTTATTTTTAGGGAGCAAGGAAACCACAAAAAGAGTTTTATTTTTAATAAAACATTGACCCCATATTTTGGAAAAGCGTAGTCTTCGAATCAAAGTTGGATTCGGGGGCTAGGTTACGAAGTGGGAAGGTTCCAAGGATCTCCTTGTAGGCACCCACCTCACCCTAATTAAAGGTTTCCTAATTAAGTTTGGGCTTTATCAAAATCTTATCACAACAATGCTATTTATCTAATCAACCACAAAATATGAATACTAATATATAATAATAATAATAATAATAGATAATACAAAAGTAAACAAGAATCCTAAAAATCTTAGGAGACTCGTAGTCAACCTAAGATTGGACTTGCGCCCTATTGACTGCCTACGTACCTTACCAATTTCTTGATAAAGATCAAAGTCCACGTAGTTCGATCACCCTAGGACTCTCCTATTGTAACGAACTACATCATTTCAAAGTGTTCGACTTTATCCAAGATACTATCTTCGAGAATTTTTATCCATTCAAAATTGCTTTTCAAAATTATTTGATAATTAAAAGATTTCCAATACATTTAAGATTTTTAAAAAATAGAACTTATCTTCTAGAAGTAAACCTCAATTTAAACTTCCTTTTTCAAAATCAACATTATCCATGGAATTTCATTCCAAAATCATTTCTTTTTCAAAGAAATCATTTCTAATATAAACTCTTTTAAAAGATTCCTATCTCATGAAAACACCATTTAATAAATCAATTTTTAATAAAAATCATTTTTTCAAAATCTCTCTTGAAGATAGACTCTTAGACTCAATCAATTACTTGAATTTGAATATAGTCCTTACAACGAAGGACAGTCCTAGGAAAGGTCAAGTGACCTTCCTAAACCTAGGGTCTTTATCTAATCCTAAGTTAATCTAAAATCATAAATACTAATAATAATGCATGCTGAAAATTAAATAAACAAACATAATATTAACCCAACAATGCATGAAAAAATGCCCTAAATGCATGCTAATTTAACTACGTGAACCTAGGCATATTTCTAAGTTAAATTTGGCCTTAAAAATGATTTTTAGAAGTGATTTAGAGATATAAATAAATCTGGACAGATTTAAATATAATCTTTAAATCACTTTAAAAAAATAATAAAAATGTGACAATTCCCTAGCATGCACCCTACATGAATATACTACAAGACTACATGAAGAAACTATGTAAAAATGGGCTTAATAATGATGATTAGGCCACTTTAAAGTATACATTCAAATCTGGACAGATTTGAATATATGCTTTAAATGTCCTAAAAATCAATATTAATCCATGAAAAATTACAAACAAATATCCTAATATGCATACTAACATATTAAACTAAAAACTATACAAAACAATAACTTTAGCTAAACACAAGGGGAGAAACTCACCTTTGTAAGTTCCCTCGAACACATTTCATATCATTCCATATTCAAATAATAATGAAGAAAAGAAAAGTAGAATAAACCAAAATATGAATGCTTGTTATTCATAAACTCATATAAAAGAATACTCAAACTTTTATCTAAACATACATTCTTATGTGAAAACATGAAATCACATGGACAAAAACTAATTCCTAGTATGCATTCTAAACATGAAATGAATCCTAAACAAGCTCCTAACAATCAAACAATAGCTAATATATTAAAAAAAAACTAAAGACTCAAAACCCTAAACATACAATATACTTTATGAACCAAACACACAATATGGACTCAAAACAGAAAAAACATGCATCTATATTATACAAGCATTATACCAAACCTATTCTACATCATGCACTCCTATTCTTAACCATTAGTACTTAAACTTAATATGATTCCTAAAACATAAAAGAAGAAGAAGAAGACTAACATATATAAACTACCCAAAAATCCCTAAAATTAAACTATGTTATGCAAAAACCCACTACAAGAATAATGGTGTGCTTAAACATACCTTTAGCCTCCTTCTTCCTTGCTCCAAGCACCCTTCTTTAACCTCCAATGGCTCTAAATTTCGTGGCTAAGGTTGCTGGTGGCTGCTACAAGTGCTCCAAGTCTCCCAAGATCTAAAACTTGCCTCCAAACTAATCCCTAAGTGATGTATATATAGGAAAAGGCTTCAAATAGATCAATGGTCCACATTAGAACCCTAGGAAGTGATCCAAAGGTCTCAAATCAGTCTTCCTAGGTCTCAAAGGCTGTGCCAAGTGTCCCAAACTGAGTTAGATAGCCATTGGAAGAGTCCCAAAGCATCCAAACTCTCAAGAAATCAAAATGGGGCGAATCTGGGCATTGGGCATGGTCGACCGTCCACCTTAGGATGGTCAACCGTCTAGCTTGGATGGCCAACCGTCCATGGAGGGATGGTCATCGAGCCCTCAGCTCAATTTTGCCCTATCTTGACTGTTTTCGGCTTTCCGGGCCCATTTCAAGTCCAAATTTGACCATTCAAGCTCCAAAACGATCGTGATTCGATTCTCCATGTTTCTAGAAGAGTTTGAGGATGAAAAACCTTAACCAAAGTCAAGGGGTTGAGAGAAACCAAGCCGATTAGCTGTTTTGGGCCTATTGGGCCCTTTTAGGGTTTTGAAATCCACTAACCGATTGGTCGTAAAAACCATGTTTTGGAAACATTTTGGAAAGTGTTTTAGTACTTTTGAAGGCTTTGATTTAATAAAAAGATCGAATCCCGGTCATTATCGGTTGAAACCCTAATTTGACCTTGAAATGACCTTTTGGGCCTTAAGAGCCAAACATGAGCTTAAAGGCTCAATGGACCTTGCCACTGATCAACTTAGCTACCAAACACACCCTAAATATTCATGCTAAAGACTCAAGGCCATTCGAGACAAGACCGATAGTCATTCAGAGCTTTTGTGATCTAAAGGACAGTGCTATCTTTTAAGTCACAAAAGACCTTATTTCATATCAAGCCTGGCTCAGAATGCCATGAAATTTAGCAGGGACATTCCTAGACTCTCTAAAAACTAAATGCGAAAAGAACCGACTCGATATGACCTAAAAACCTATATGCGATAATGACCTCTACCTAGCTACTCACAAGGGTAAAATTGGCAACCTAGGGTTTTGACACCCTATCTCACCTCGAATCAAAGGCAACCATTAATGACCATACTCATGTTCAAAAATGGATGTCTACACCGCCCCGCCCGATTATATATGTTTATGTATTTTTATTGTATTTATTTTATAGGTATTTTAAAATTAAGTTTCTCCTCAATAAAATGAAATTTCAATCATGCCCCTTAAGGGGTTTAATTTATTTTACTCTTAGAAGTAACAATTATCTTTAATGTTCATCGATGTATTTTGTAATTTGTTTAGGTGTTGAAAAAATTGAGAAAAGTAGAAAGAAAATAGTAAATGGGACGAGACGATAATTGGATGGGGTCTTTTAATTGGGACGGGAATGGGATTCCAAATCTTGACCCGTCACGGGTTTGGGACGGAAATGGGATGAGATTTTCTTAAATGGGACGGAATTGGGAAATGGGTGACCCGTCCCAAACCCGTCCCGTTGATATCCCTACCCATCCCCACCCCGTACCCCAAAAAATTCAAAAATAATCCGCCCCTATAGGGTTGGGACGGGGCGGGTCCTCGCGGGGATGGGACAAATTGCCATCACTATTTCAAAGCGACAATTGCCGGTGTTTATGGGCTCAATTACTCAAGAGTACATGGCATATAAAAGGGGTGGTTTATTGACTTGTTGCAAGCCCAAAGTTTTGTTTCTAAACTCTAAAATTTTGTTAAAACACCTCAAAAAAATTTCAAAATAACCCCCCAACTCCATTTATGCCCTAATATAATCTATTTCTACACTCCAACAAAAATCTCTCCTATCTTCTCAATTTACTTCTCCTACCCATCTTCTCTATCAACCTTTCTCCTTTCTCCTTTCTCCTTTCTCCTTTCATACAATTTCATCCAACTTACCTACATTATTGTTTTATTGCAATTTAAGGGTGGTTTTGTTGCAATTTAAGGGTGGTTTTATAGTGAGGGAAGTCAAAATGAAGCTCCAAGATGATGAGAATATTGAGAATATGTGTTTTTTTTTTTTTTTTTTGCATTTTTTTAGCTTATTACACTTTTGTACCCTATACTTTGTGGTAGTTTTCAATTTGGTACATGTACTTTGTTTTTTCTCAATTTCTATCCTATACTTTGGGGTAATTTTTAGTTTGGTACCTATACCTTGTTTTTTCTCAATTTCATGCTTGTACTTTTAAACATTTTTCAATCAAGACCAAATTGGGGACGGCCGTTAATCTGACAAACAAAAAACTGATGTGATAGTCGGGTTAGCCACGTGGCAAAGAGGAAAGACTCTCGTTCGAACAGGAGATGTTGGACAAAGAAAATGAAACCAAAAAAGAAATTTCAAAATTTTTTTCCTTAGTTCGAATTGGCCAGAACCTTCTTTTATGCCTTAGTTCGAATAGGCCAAACCACGTGGAAATTTTTTTTGCCTTCGTTCGAACCAAACATCTCTCGTTCGAATGAGAGTATTTCCTCTTTGCAATGTTTAAAAGTATAGGTATGAAATTAAGAAAAAACAAAGTATATGTATCAAATTAAAAACTACTCCAAAGTACAGGGTAGTGTGGACACCCCATTTTTACCAATTATTTCTATCATATATTTATGCTAATGATCAGCTCGAAGAGTGGATTATTTGGTGAAGAATTGGCATTGTAAAGACCAAATTACCCAAATGGCCCTTTTCTGAGGAAAATGATAATTCATTATTTCATGTGTACATTTGGATTGGAATCAATCCATTTGTATTGCATTTGATTTTTGAGATATTTTAGAACATCCCTGTATATTTTCATGACATTCTGATGAGAGCTCGATAGGTAATTAGGGTTTTTGCGACTTGAGGGGCATTTTCGTCCTTTTTCTCGTATAATTTCCAAATGACCTCCGAATTCGAAACGGATTGTTTCATTGAATTTATATGGATGTATGGAGTAAAGTTGGAGTGCTAATTGAACCTTTGAATGGTTGGGATAGATTCGTCCAAAATCGATCACACGGGTAAGAATGAGTCAAATTAGGGTTTTATTCAAATCGACCGTGAATTGGTCATTTTCACCAAAATTAAAGATTTTCAAAACATGTTTTTAAGTACCAATTTCATATTAAAACCATATTTTTAGAAGTGGTTCAAGCCTAATTGATCAATTTTACAAAACAAAGAATGATCATATGACCAATTTTGACACAACTGGGTCAATTGGCTAGCTTTTGCTAAAGCCCTTGACCATGGTCAAGTAGTTTTGCCCCAAAACTTTCTAAAAATGTGGAGGATCAAAACACGGTCGTTTTGATACCTGGATCATCGAATTTGGATGAGAATTGACCAAAATATGGCCAAAATACGAAATCCAATTGAAAATAGGGGAAATTTGGGAAAGTCACTATGGTGACCGTCCTAGCAAAAGCTAGCCAATTTTGACACAACCGGGTCAATTGGCTAGCGTTTGCTAAAGCCCTTGACCATGGTCAAGTATTTTTGCCCCAAAAACTTTCTAAAAATGTGGAGGATCAAAACACGGTCGTTTTGATACCTGGATCATCGAATTTGGATGAGAATTGACCAAAATATGGCCAAAATACGAAATCCAATTGAAAATGGGGGAAATTTGGGAAAGTCACTACGGTGACCGTCCTAGCTAGGACAGCCAACCGTCCAGCCCAGGATGAGTGATTCTAAGCCTTAGGATCATTTTTAGATGGATTAATCCCAACCATCCATGGTTATTTACCCTAACTCTATAAGTATGCTTTGATAGAGTTAGGTTAAGGAGGTTCACAAGGTTCAAAGGATTCTAGGGTTAGAAAAAAGAGGCTACAAATCTGATTTTTCATTCTTACACCATTGGAGGAGAGAACTAGCTTGAAGGAGATTAACCAAGAAAGAAGAAAGGTGAGTATTCTATCTTGGTTTTTGATTCCTATGTAAATTTTCATCTCTTGTTTATATATATATATATATATATATATAAACAAGATTTTGTATGTATGATTTTGTTAGTCTTAGTTTGAGTTTGATTATCCATGATGCTTGTATAATATATTTGTATGTTTAGAATAGGGTATTATTTGTTATAATTTTATGTGAAGTTAGTATGTTTAGAATAGGGTGTTGTTTATTATGATTTCATGTGATTAAGTATGATTATAATTAGCTTTACCATTATTTTATGTTAGTATGCATGTCTAGGGTTAATGTAGTTCTGTTATGAGTTTATGTTAGCATGTATGTCTAGGGTTAGTTAACTTTATTGAGATTTTATGTTAGAATGCATGTTTAGGGTTAATGTAGTTTTATTGTGATTTTATGTTAGTATGCATGTCTAGAGTTAATGTAGTTTTTGTTATGATATTATGTTAGCATGTATGTCTAGGGTTAGTTAACTTCATTGAGATTTTATGTTAGAATGCAAGTTTAGGGTTAATATAGTTTTATTGTGATTTTATGTGGGTATGCATGTTAGGGTTAGCTTTGTCATGATTTCATGTATATATGCATGATTAGGATTAGTTTTATTGTTATTTTATGTGAGTAAGCATGATTAGGGTTAGCTTGGTTGTTATTTTATGTGTAAGCATGTTTAGAATAGATATCGATATGTTCATATTGTTATTTGAATCTCTTATTGTTTGATTGATGGTATTAATTATGATATGAATGTGTTAATATGTTATTTTGACATGTGATGAGTCTTGAGTCTTTTTGTTTATGCTTTTTATGATTATTTAAACACTTGCCATGAATTTGATTGTTTGAATATATAAATTGTGTACGAGGGAGCGTGCGAAGGTAAGATCCTCCCCTTGTGTTTAAATTAATTATTTAAGCATATTTTTGTATAGTTTTTGATATGTTTTTGCATGGTAATTTAGTCAAGCATGATAGATTGTATACTAGGGTGTTTATTTGATATTTTTATGGATTAAAAATGATTTTTTAGGCTACTTTAAACATGTATTCAAATCTGTCAAGATTTAAATACATGTTTTAAAGTGGTTTAATTAACATTTTTAAGCCATGTTTTGCATGATTCTTATAATATGTTCATAGTATATTCATGTAGAAAGCATGCTAGGTCATCTTCACAATTTTTATTCTTTATTTTCATGGTTTTTAGAGTAGTCTAAGGTTCATATTCAAATCTGTCCGGATTTGTTTATGTCCTTAAATCACTTCTAAAAATTATTTTAGGGACAAATCCAACCTAGAAATATGTTTAGCATCACATAGTAAAATTAGTGTGCATTTATGAGCATTTTCATGCATTGTTAGGATCAATTTCATGTATATTTGTTTGATTTATTTAAATTACAGCATGCATTGCATTAGGATTTTAGGATTCTAGTTTAACTTTAGGGCTAGTTAAAGACCCTAGGTTTAGGAAGGTCACTTGACCTTCCCTAGGACTTTCCTTTGTTGTAAAGATTATGATCAGAATTGAGTGTTTCAATTGATTTAAGAGTCTATCTTCGAGAGATTTTCTAAAACAGATTTTCGATATAATGTTTATGAAATAAACATGATTTTATGAAAGATTTGATTATTAAATGATTTTAAAAGAATTTCAAATGTTTTAAAGATTTTTGTCTTGGGATAAGATACTTCCCCATATGATTTGTTTTCTTGAAATATCTTTGAAAAATATTTTCAATTGGAATTGAGTTCTAAAGATAAGATTTATTTAGAATATTTGGATTTTATGAAAGTCTTTTAATTTGAAATGATTTCAAATAAATAATTTTAAATGAATAAAAAACTCTCGAAGTTAGAGTCTTGAATTAAGTTGAATACCTTTAATGATGTGATCGATTACAATAGGAGAGTCCTAGGGTAGTCGAACTACGTGGACTTTGATACTTGCTAGGTGACACTAGTAGGTTACGTAGGCGCTAATAGGGCTCAAGTCCGCCCTAGGATGCCCGTAGGGTATTCTAGGTTCTTAGGGTTTGTTTGTATATTTTTTATTATTAATATAACTAATATAGATTACTGCATTTATATCACTATTTTGTTGGTTGATTAGATTATTTAGGATTGTTTGCATTAAGAATTTAAATAGCCCAAATAAATTAGAAGTCCTTTAATTAGGGCGAGGTGGGTGCCTACAAGTGAAAGCTTGGAACCTTCTCACGTCGTAACCTAGCCCCCGGATCCAACTCTGGTTTATAGACTGTCTTTTCATTGGAATGGAGTTGGTTTTGTTTTGATTTTAAAATAAAACATTTTCATGGTTTCCTTATTCCTTAAAAATAAGGTGGCGACTCCTTTGTTTGTTTTCTAAAAAATCCCTAATCATCGCCCGGTGAAGATGTGGATCCTCAAGCCCGTCAAAAGGCTGGTCTACAGGTAGAAATTGAGAAAAAATAAAATACAGGTACCAAATTGGAAACTTCCCCAAAGTACAGTGTACAAAAGTGTAATTGAGCCTTTTTTATAATAAAAAAAATCGCAAAACGTTCGGTCGATTGCAGAACCTAACATTTTACATATGTTTGGTGGAATCCAACCGAACAAATGCATAATGTTCGGTTCTGAAGTCGACCAAACATATGTAAAATGTTCGGTTTGCTTCCACTGAACATGTAAAAAACCATCCAAAATATTTTATATATTTTGATATTTATACTTTAGGCAATATTAAATTGTCATTATTTTTCTCTATTTGAAAAATATAATAATAATAATAATTTTTAGCAAAATGACATACATATCCCCATTTAATTATAAAACCCCTCCCCCATTCTTATTCTTCCATTTCACCCGTGGAGAGAAGGAGAGCAAAAGTGAGCCCAAGAGAGAGAGGAGAGCAGTCGTGTGGAGGTCGCCGGGGTGTTGCCGCCGCTGGAGAAGGTAAAACTCGTCATCTTTGGTTCATTTTCTTTCCTTTTCTTCTTTGTTTCAAACCCATTTTGTGGGTTTAAGATTTCAAATTTTAAGTTTGGATAAGGATGATCAATGTGAATGTTTGAGGATTGTTTTTGTGGCATTTTGGTGTAAGTTTGAAAGATTAATGATTGGATTTGTTGTAGTTTTGTGTGGTTTGTGATTAAATTGGTTTATTTGAGTTTTATACTAAAAACTTTGTGGATTTCAATATAGAACCGTTTGTTTTGAGTATTTTTGGTATTTTTATTGTTCTTGAGGTTTATATATGAAAGATCTAAGGTTTGGAGTTGAGTTTGGTGGTGTTTGTGGAGTTTTGGGGTGTTTCGACACTATTTTTCATACGAGATATTCTACCTAGTTCTTGATTAATCGAAATACTACCTCGATCGATCAAAAAGTGGTCTAAAAAGTGCATTTTTCCATTTTGAAGTCTTAATTTGTCTCGACTTCAAAAGCTTGTATCTTTCATATCCAAACTCCGATTTGGGTTATCATTATATAATTAGAATGAAATGCCCCTAACCTAAAAGGCACTCGACCGCTATCGATAGAGATCTCGAAAATTCCGAATCTTCAATGTTATTTCTCTGTAAATACCTTGTGTTCGAAGGGTATATTGGTATTTTCCCTCTCTAGGGTTTGTGGGGCTATAAATAGTAAGCTATAGAGAAAGAAAGACATTCTCTTTTTGGCAACATTCCATTTTTAGTATATTCTAGGATTTAGTAGTTTTCTTGGCACTTTCTTGCGAACCAAACACCTTCAAATCTTCTTTTTAAGTCCTACATCAGAACTATGCGGCGGTGGAGCGTTCAAGGATTGTCGATCTATCGTATGGCCGGTTAGGTCACGTGGCGGCAGGGCTTGGAGAAGGATTAGGTGAGGTTTTTGCTTTCGTTTTGTAATAAATGCTATTGAATGTTGGGATAGATTTGTATTCGTGGACATTTGTTTATGAAATCGAATTTATCTTCAATTGTATTAGTTTTATGTGATTGCTTTTCAATCGAATGCAAATGGTAATCTTGATAATGGATGATTGAATAATTGAAGATTTTAATTGCTAGCATAGGATATGCATTCTTGTGTGAGTATTGATACTCTGGCTTTTAATTGATCTTTGAGTATTCAATCATTCATACTCTTTCTAGGTTAATATGATCTTGTAGATTAGATTTCTCATTATCCCACATTATAATAGCATTTTCTATTAACTGGCACATGCTGATCCTAGACCCGATCCAACCCCGTAGCCATTCTCCATATTTTGATTTTTATACTTTCATTTAGTTTAATTGCGCTTTTGCCAACATTAAGGGAATCAATCAATCAATCAATCAAATCAATTTTTGAATCTAAATCTCACTAGTTTAGAATCTTTTGAGCTTCTTATTTGAATCAACCATCGTTCTCTGTGGACGACTCGCACTCCTCTTGTTACCACGAATTGAGGTTATCCATCTTCTGTGTGCGGTCCTATAAATATTAATCTTGACGCGTGGCGATGAATTAACCTCCCTTGCCATAGCGTGGTCAAAATTTGGCGCCGTTGCCGGGGAACGTGCATTAAGATAAATAGGAAGTTTTAGAAGAAGACTATTCTAGCTGTAGTTAGGAATTTTTTTTTTATTATTATTTTCTTTTTCCTTGTTAGCTTTGGTCTGCTTCTTCTTGTTTCAGGTGGTTTTATCTAGTCATTTCCACCTTGCTTAAGCTTGCGTGCTAAAAAGTCCTTGAAGGCTAAATTGCTAAATTTGCTAAAACAGGTTGGATAGGACCACATAAAAACTAGCGATCTGGATCGATGGGAGTTTTTTTAGCTATTTTCTCCCTTTCTCAATTATTGCATTGTTTCATATGCTTTGGCATATAGTGGGTGGGGTGTAGTGTTTGCATGCAAGGTAGACATTCTATTCCACAAGATTTGCACCCACTAGACCTTGACTTAGAAGCTACTTTAAGAGCAGCTAGGGCTTCTTTTCATAACACTCAAGAGTCACCACCGATTGTCAATCCAGACATGGCAGATGCTTTAGGGAATAATAGTGGAGCCGCACAGCAAAACCCACCTCTGTAGGTTCCACTTGCACCTAGGTTGTTGAGGGATCATTCCATTCCAAACACATTCAGTCCACCATCATGCATACAAATTCCAAACATTGAGGAGCTAACCTATGAAATCAAACAGATTACCATTTATATGCTCCCGACATTTTATGGGTTAGAGCGTGAAAACCCATATGATCATTTGACTGAGTTTGTGAACATTTGTAATACAATAAGGATTAGAGATTTCCCACAAGAATCTCTACATTTGTTTCTCTTCTCTTACTCCCTGAAGGATAAGGCGAAGCACTGGCTCACATTTCTTGAGCCCCCTCAACCCATCACTACATGGGACGATCAACCCATCACTACATGGGACGAGCTTCAAAGACTATTTCTTGCCCGCTACTATTCCATTAGCAAGACCTCCCAAATGCGTCACAGCATCACTCATTTTACCCAAATTGTGGGAGAGTCTTTCTATGAATCTTGGGAAAGATTGAAAGAATTACTTAGGCTATGTCCGCATCATGATATCCCTAGATGGCAAATAGTGCAAGCATTCCTCAAAGGTCTAGGAGAGATAGATAGGCAATTAGTCCATTCAGCTTGTGGAGGGTCTGTTTTGAGAAAGAGTGCAGACGAGGTTTGGGCTCTATTTGAATTGATGAATGAGGACTTTTATCACATGGAGTCCATGGGTTTGACTGAGAGAGAGAACAGCCCCAACACAATCCCCCCCATCCTCCTCTCCATCTAAGAAAGGAGGCATATATGAGGTTGAGCAAACCAAGTTAGTGAATCAATAGGTTGAGGCGTTGTCTAAAAAAATGGACCAACTCATTTCATTACAAGAGAAACCCTCAAAAGCCTTGGTCAATTTGGTATCTGAGCCCTGCTCTATTTGTACTGATCCATCTCATGATACATTGTCTTGCCCTATGGCAGAGCAATATCTTGATTTCATACATGAGCAAGTTAATGTGGCCCAAGGGTACATGCAACATCGAAGTGACCCTTATTCAAATACCTATAACCCTGGGTGGGCGAATCACTCAAATTTTCGTTGGGGCCAATAACCTCTCAGACCTAGTGCCCAGACTTCACAGCATGTAAGACCCATTTACCAAGGAAGTAATCAGGGCATGGTTGCACTTTGTAGGCCCCCTCATCTCCAAAATCAATTCCAACCTCAAGGTACCATTGTACCTCAATCTCAGCAGTCATTCCATCCTCCACCACTAAATGTTCAAGTACCCCAACCCCAACTGACCCAAAGAACCCCAGGATTTGAGGAACAAGTGTTGAGTGCTTTAAAAAATATGGAAGAAAACAACCAACTTCTTCGTTCTCACTTATAGTCAATAGCTAAGCTTGAGACTCAAGTTGGCCAAATAACGGCCACTTTGAACAGAAGAGAGGAAGGTAAATTGCCTAGTGAACCAATTAGGAGTCCTAAAGGAGCATATGTGGCTGAGAATTCTTCCTCTCAAGAGCCAATTAAACATGAGGAAGTTCGAGCCATAACAGTCCTTAAGAGTGGAAGAGTTGTGGACAACAAAGTAGGGGATGAAGTTAGGGAAGAAGGTAGCTCACCCCCACTTGAGGATTTAACGAGTGATGGGAGTAGCAAGAAAAAAGATAAAGGTAAAGAGAAAGTAATCGAAGAGGAAATTGTGAGTGATAACTTTCCCTCCAATGTGGAAGACCCCGTGGCATCTTATGTGCCTAGGGCACCTTTTCCTTCGGCGCTCATGTCACCCGAGAAAAAAGCCAAAAAAGAAACCTTAGTCAATGATATTCTCAAGGTGTTTAAATAAGTGAGAATTAATATTCCACTTCTTGAGGCAATTAGACAAATCCCGTCTTATGCCAAATTTCTGAAAGAATTATGTACCCAGCAGCGCAAGGAGCTCGTGCATTTGACCCAATCATCAGCACTCATAGATATTGCTAGCGCAGTCTGTCAGTATCAAATCCCTATCAAGAAGAAGGACCCTGGGACACCCACTATTCCATGCTTTCTAGGAAGTCATTACATAGATAGAGCCTTAGTAGATTATGGGGCAAGTGTGAACATTCTTCCATACTTTGTGTATGCAAAAATGGATTTAGGAGAATTAAAGCAAACACCTACTGTTTTACAGTTCGCTGATAGGTCAACCAAGGTACCTAGGGGAGTTTTACATGATGTGCTTGTCAAGATAGAATCATTTGTCTTTCGTGCTGATTTCATTGTCTTGGACATGGAACCTGTTGATAGCAATAGACCCCAAATCCCCGTAATCATAGGTAAACCATTATTGGTGACCGCGAATGCAGTTCTTCACTGCAAGAATGGAATATGGAGGTGTCATTCGGTAATTTGAAGGCCAAGCTGCAAGTCTATCATACGGCTAACCATCCTCATCACTTTGAGAAATGTTCATTCATTGATGTAATTGATGAACTTGTGGAGGAGTCTCTGCCATTTATTCTCACTGTCCCGACCCTTTAGAAGCATGCCTTGCTTATTTTAATACTGATAGTTTTGACATCGACTCAGCAATTGAAGAAGTCAACCAAATTTTGGAGTTATCCCTGAATATAGGCAGCCTAACTTGGAAGCCTAAGTCAGAACCCTTACCCCCTGTTGCCAGTGTACCTATGCCCAGCTCTTTGGAGTCACCTCCTACATTTGAGCTCAAGCCTTTGCCAGCTCATCTTAAGTACATGTTCTTAGGGTCTGATAATACTCTCCCGGTAATTATTGCTTCAGATTTGAGTAGTCTGCAAGAGAGAAACCTTATGAATACTTTGAGAAAGTATAGGGAAGCTATAGGGTGGTCTGTGGCAGATTTGAAGGGAATTGACCCATCCATTTGCATGCATAGAATTCATTTAGAAGAGGGATTCAGGCCATCAAGAGAAATGCAAAGAAAACTCAATCCAAACATGAGGAAGTAGTGAAGAAAGAAGTGCTCAAATTGTTGGATGCGGGTATAATCCATCTCAGATAGCGAGTGGGTAGCTCCTACCCAAGTTGTCCCTAAAAAGTTTGGAATCACAGTGGTGGCCAATGATCAAGGTATTCTAGTCCCAACTAGAGCCACCACTGGTTGAAAAGTTTGCATAGATTATAGGAAACTGAATTCCAAGACTAGGAATGATCATTTCCCACTCCCTTACATCAATCAGATTCTTGAGAAATTAGCGGGTCAGAGCTACTATTGTTTCTTAGATGGTTATTCTAGATATAACCAAACAGCAGTGTACCCAGAAGATCAGGAGAAGACTACTTTCACATGCCCTTTTGGCACTTTTGCCTTTAGGCGTATACCCTTTGGGTTGTGTAATGCGCCAAGTACATTCCAACGATGTATGATAGCCATCTTTTCTGATATGATTAGTGAGTTCTTAGAAGTATTTATGGATGATTTTTTTGTATTTGGATCTACATTTGATGAATGCTTGTCTCACTTATATAAGGTTTTGAAGAGATGCTGTGAGAAAAATTTAGTATTGAGTTGGGAGAAAAGTCATTTTATGGTTCGCGAAGGAATAGTGTTAGGGCATGTCGTGTCAAAAAGGGGTATTGAAGTGGATAGAGCTAAGGTTGAATTGATAGCAAAATTACCTCCTCCAACCACTGTCAAACAAATCCGATCATTTCTATGACATGCGGGTTTTTATAGGCGGTTTATCAAGGAATTCAGCAAAATCGCTAAGCCCATGTGTAATCTGTTAGCCAAGGATGTGCCCTTTGTTTTTTACAGAGATTGCATGGAAGCATTTGAGAGACTTCGCTCATCTTTGAGCACTGCCCCGATCATGCAAGCACCCAATTGGTCCCTTCCATTCAAGGTTATGTGCGATGTCTCTGATTATGTAATTGGGGCAGTTCTAGGACAGAAAATCGGCGGAGTTTCACATGTGATTTATTATGCCAGTAAGACACTTGTTGATGCTCAGATTAATTACACTACAATTGAGAAAGAGCTTCTAACAGTGGTTTTTGTCTTTGATAAGTTCAGGTCATATCTTCTTGCATCTAAAGTCACAGTCTTTTGTCTTAAAAAAAAACAAAACCTAGATTGATCAGGTGGATACTATTGCTTCAAGAGTTTGATTTTGAAATCAGAGACAAGAAGGGATGTGAAAATGTAGTGGCTGATCATCTATCAAGGATTATGGTAGATCAATACGTGGACACTGCACCCATTCATGATAGTTCCCTGATGAGCAATTAATGACCATCTCACAACACCACTTGCCTTGGTATGCTTATATTATCAATTATCTTGTCACGAGACTCATTCCATCGGATTGGGACAAGAATAGAAAAAATCGTTTCTTTGCACAAATTAAATACTATTTTTGGGAAGATCCAATTCTTTTTAAATATTGTGCGGATCAAGTGATTCATAGATGTGTCCCGGAAATTGAAGTGCAAGATATTTTGAAATTTTGTCATACTTTGGCATGTGGGGGTCATTTTAGTGGGAAAAAGACTGCTGCAAAAGTCTTACGGTGTGGGTTTTATTGGCCTCCACTCTTTAGAGATGCCTTAGAGTTTTGCAAGGCTTGTGAGAACTGCCAAAAGATAGGAACTATCTCCAAAAGAGACATGATGCCTTTGAGCCCAATTCTTATAGTCGAAGTTTTTGATGTGTGGGGAATAGATTTCATGGGTCCATTCCCAATCTCTCATGGTTTTGAATATATTCTAGTTGCTGTTGATTATGTTTCCAAATGGGTAGAGGCAATAGCAACTAAAACCAATGACCACAAGGTTGTGGTGAAATTCTTGCAAGAGAACATTTTCTCGAGAATTAGGTTCACGAGAGCAATTATAAGTGATGGAGGATCACATTTTAACAATAGGCCTTTTGTTGCATTGGTTGCAAGTGTGAACCACCAGGCTCACTTAGCTGCCTACTACTTTACCAGTCTCCTGATAGAGATCAAAGTCCATCGTAGTTCGTTTACTTAGGATTCTCATACTGTAATGAACTACATTATCGAAGGTATTCTACATTATCTAAGACTCTATCTTCGAGAGTTTATTTGTATTCAAAATACTTTAATCATCCAAAGTGGGAATTTCATCCCCAAAACAACGTCTCAAAATCCAATTTCCTTAGGGAACTTTCTAGAAAATAGACTCCTAGATTTAATAGAACTCCTCTTTTGATGCCGTTCCTACAACAAAGGAGAATCCTAAGCGGAGCCAAGTGGCTCCCCTAAACTAAAGTCCCTATCTACAACCTAAGTTAATCTAAACAACCTAAAAAAAATACTAAAAATAATGAATGCTGAAAATTATGAAAAATACCTAAAATAAATAACTAAATTAAACATACAATGCATGAAAATGCTCCTAAATGCAAACTAATTTAACTATGTGAACCTAGACATGTTTTTAAGTTGAATTTGGCCCTAAAAATGGCTTTTAACTCACTTTAAAGCTACTATAAAATTCTGGATAGAATCTAAAGTCACTTAAAAAGTGATTTAAAACCCTTAAAAATAACAAATAAAAAATGTGAGAATGATCTAGAATGCAATCTAACACAATATAATAAATTACCCTACATGATTTTATGCAAAAATATGACTTAAAAATGGTATTTGAACCACTTTAAAGCAATTATTCAAATCTGAACAGATTTGAATAATTACTTTAAATGGTCTAAAGACCATAATTAATCCATCAAACAATCATAAAATAAAATCCTAATATGCATACTAACATGGGAAGACAAATACTCATGCAATTCATCCAAAAGAACATATATTGATGCTTAATATAATTAAGTTGCACACAAGGGAAGGGACTCACCTTAGCTCGCTCCGTCGATCACAATTCATATAACACTCTCAGGCATTAATGATATGCATTAAACACAAACCTATGCATGAAACATAAATCTATCCTAAGGTATTAACATACAACTAACAAACTCATGCATGAAATATTCAACATGTAAACTTACCTTAAACACAAAGATCATTCATGCATAGACTCAAAACCATATCAAAACAGAAAATAATATGCATTAAATAACTCCTAACATGTATCCTAAATATGATTATATCTCCTAAACATATTTCTATTAACCTATAATAATTAGCATGCTCAAAACATATAAACAAACTTAAACCTCACCATGTAAAACTCATAAATGCAGAAATTTACATACTAACAAATCGAAATCTACATGCAATAAACAATTAACTCTTTACTCTTAATCTATGAATACTCAAACTAGACATCCATTCCTAGCATAGTATAGACATGGAAGAAGAATGAATGATAAGTAAAAGAAGAAGAAGAAGAAATACCCAGATTTTCATTATGTTATGCAACTCATCAAAATAAACACAATGGTATATTAAGTTTACCTCTTTGCCTTATTCTCTTTTGTTCCTAGCCTCATTCTCCAAGCTTCAATGACTTCTAATTTCGTGGCTATGGTTCTAGTGGCTGCTCCAAGTGCCTTAAGTCTCTTATCTCCAAAATTTAGCCTCCTTCATTGATTTATAAGTGATATATTTATAGAAGAGACTTCAAATTGATCAATGGCTGTCATTAAAACCCTAGGGAGTGATCCAAGGGTCTCAAATCAGCCTTCCAAGGTCTCAAGGTCGTGCTAAACCCTCAAAGCTGAGCTAGATAGGCTTTGGAAGAGTCCCAAGTGCATGAAACACTCAAAATCACAAAAATTGGCGTATCAGAGCATTGGGCTCGGGTGATTGTGGACACCCCATTTTTACCAAATTATTTCTACTATGTGATCATACAAATGATCAACTAGAATAGCTGATCATTGAGTGAGGAATTGGCCTTGTAAAGACCAAATTGCCCAAATTGCCCTTTTCTGAGGAAAAGGACAATTCATTATTTCATGTGTACATTTGGATTGGAATCAACCCATTTGTATTGCATTTGACTTTTGAGGTGTTTTAGAACATCCCTGTAAATTTTCATGGCATTCTGATGAGAGCTCGATAGGTAATTAGGGTTTTTGCGACTTGAAGGGCATTTTCGTCCTTTTTCTCGTATAATTTCCGAATGACCTCCGAATTCGAAACGGATTGTTTCATGAGGTTTATATGGATGTGGGGAGTGTATTTGGTGTGTCAATTGAGCCTTTGAATGGTTGGGATGGATTCTCCCAAAATCGATCCCACGGGTAAGAATGAGCTGAATTAGGGTTTCGATCAAATCGACCGTGAATTGGTCCTTTTCACCAAAACAAAAGATTTTCAAAACATGTTGTTAAGTACCAATTTCATGTTGAAACCATGTTTTTAGAAGTGGTGCAAGCCTAATTGATAAAACAAGGAATGATCATTTGACCAATTTTGGCACAACCGGGTCAATTGGCTAGCTTTTTGCTAAAACCCTTGACCATGGTCAATTGATTTTAACCCAAAAACATTCTAAAAATGTGGAGGATCAAAACACGGTCGTTTTGAGCCCTGAACCATCGGATTTGGATCAAATTTGACCAAAATATGGCCAAAATTCGAAAACCCTAAAATTTGGGGAACAAAATTGGGAAGTCAGCATGGTGACCGTCCTAGCTAGGACGGCCAACCGTCCAGCTAGGACAGCCAACCGTCCAGCCCTAGGACGGCCATTAGCATGCTCGAGCCCATTTTTCAATTTTGGAAAATTTCACCTATTTTGGCCGATTTGATTTGATTTTTTTGGGATGAATTCGAAGGGTTTCAGCTTTCAAAACCTAAGGAGACTCATTCTAAGCCCTAGGATCGTTTTTTAGAGGGATTAATCCTAGCCATTCAAGGTTTTGAACCCTAGCTCTATATATGCTGCATTATGGAGTTAAAGAAAAAAGGAGGAGAATTTTAGGGTTTTTGGGAGAGGAGGCTACAGATTTTTGGAGGCTCTTCATTCTTACACCATTGAAGGGGTAAGAACTCAAGTCTAGGAGCTTGGAGGAGGCTAGCCAAGAAGGAGATCGAAGGGTAAATCCTTAACCTTGACCCTTATTTTTCATGGTTTCTTACATAAGTTTATGAGGCTATGTTGTAAGTCCTCTTGATTTTCATATGATATGAATTCTCTCTTCTTTTTCTTTCTACTATGAGTATGTTTAATATGATAGGGTTAGTTTTATTCGTTATTTCATGTCATATGCATGTTAGGGTTAGCTATATTATTATTTTATGTGATTAAATGTGATTAGGGTTAACTTAGTTAGGGTTTTATGTAAGTATGCATGCTAGGGTTATCTTTGTCATGATTTTATATGTAGATGCATGGTTAGGACTAGTTTTATTGATATTTTATGTATAGATGCATGATTAAAATTAGTTTTATTTTCATTCTATGTGAGTACGCATGATTAAGGTAGTTTTTATCATTATTTTATGTGAGTATACATGTTAGGGTTAGCTATATTATTTTATGTGATTTTTTTTATGTTAGTATGCATGTCTAGGGTTCATTAGTTTCATTTATGATTTTATGTTAGGATGTATGCCTAAGGTTAATTAGTTTTGTTATGAGTATGTTGTTAGGGTTAGTTTTCTTGTTATTTTATGTACGTATGCATGATTAG
>JAESVK010000669.1:74215-87125 GCA_017140935.1 Hamamelis virginiana | reverse complement strand
TTGTTATTTTATGTACGTATGCATGATTAGAAGTAATTTTATCATTATTCTATGTGAGTATGCATGTTAGGGTTAGGTTTTCTTGTTATTTTATGTTTAGCATTCATGATTAGGGTTATTTTTATTATGATTTTATGTGGTTAAATATGTTTAGGATTAGTTTTGTTATTATTTTATGTTAGTATGCATGTTTAGGATTAGTTAGTTTTATCGTGATTTTATGTATGCATGCATGAGTAGGGTTAGATTTGTTGTTATTTTATGTGTAAGCATGTTTAGAGTAAATGTTGATATATTTATGTTGTTATTCGAATCTCATGATAATTGATTGGTGATTTTAATGGTAATATGAGTATGTCAATATGTTATTTTAATATGTGATGAGTCTTGAGTCTTTTTATTTGTGCTTTTATGATTATTTGAATGCTTGCCATGGTCTTAATGGTTTGAATATAAAAAATGTGGACGAGGGAGCATGCAAAGGTAAGATCCTTCCCTTGTGATATTGATTTGATGGTTTGGATGTATAAAATGTGTACGAGGGAGCGTGCAAAGGTGAGATCCTTCCCTTGTGTTTAAATTAATCGTTTAAGCATATTTTGGTGTAATTTTTGACATGTTTTTGCATAGTAATTTAAAATAGTCATGTAGAAAACATGCTAGGACATTTTCACATTTTTTGTTCTTTGTTTTCATGGTTTTTAGAGTAATTTAAGGTACATATTCAAATCTGTCCAGATTTGTTTATGTCCTTAAATTTATTCTAAAAATCATTTTGAGGCCAAATCCAACTTAGAAATATGCTTAGGTTCACATAGATTAATTAGTGTGCATTTAGGGGCATTTTCATGCATTTTTAAAATTGATTACATGCTTATTTGTTTAAATTTCAGCATGCATTACATTAGTATTTTAGGGTTTTTAGATTAACTTTAGGGCTAGTTAGAAACCCTAGGCTAGGAAGGTCACTTGACCTTCCCTAGGAATTTCCTTTGTTGTAAAGATCATGATTTGAATTGTGTGTTTCAATTGATTGAAGAGTCTGCTTGTCAATTTCGGGTGTGCTCAATTACGTCCCAAGCGTAGGAACTCAATTATCGCCAAGCATAATAAAACTATGGGAATCCACAGGTTATTTCCACAGGGAGTGGGGACTACGAAGGATCCTTAGGCATTGAAACCCAAAGAATGTGTACTTAAAGTAAATCATGGGGGTTTGTTGATTGGTTGATTTGGTAACCGGCTGCAATTGAAATTAACACAAAGGAAACAAATGGTAGGGTTCTAGGGTTTCTACTCATCCACAACTAGGTAACAAGCATCTCTCATTAATGTTCTCATCTAGGATCCATTGAAGAATGGTCTTTGATGGATGATATAACTTTGAAAGCTTTTTAAACAAGTATGAATATGGGAATGATACCAAATGCTCACTTAAGCAATAATACAAACACTTAGCATGCATTTAGGTTCAAGCACAATGTGTACCAAGGTTAACTTGTTCACACATTGTCAAGAAGATGCCATACTAAGCATTAAGAGAAGAAGTAGTGAGTATTTAGCATCATACTCATTCCATTAAACACAAAGAAATGAAAGAGTGTTGTTACCTTTGTTGGTGATGAGTTTCCACCGTTTGAACCCTACCTTGGAGGTTTAGAACTCCATTAAAGCTATGGATATGGAAGTAAATGCAAGAACAAGAGTAATAAATGCAAAATAAGAGAGAAATAACTTCTATTAAAGGATTGAAAGACAAATAACAATGTTCAAACACTAAGAAACTAGTTTAAAGAACCAAAATAAGGATTACAACTGATGGAAAACAAGAACAAGTAGAAATCCTAAGCTAAACTATATAGAAAACCCTAGAAATGTGAAAAACCCTAAGCTAAACTACCCAAACCCTCCCTATCAAGACTCAAGACCCTTCTCCAGCTGAGAAAGAGACTTTAAATACCCCCCACAGCAGCTACACGAATGGGGGGTCAAAAGACAACCGTGCCCTTGCTAAAACATGACATTTACAAACATAGCAGGTGAAAATACGAGCCCCAGTACCGGTACTCAGCATCCAGTACCGGTACTCAACCTATACTGCCCAAATGCTGCACTTCAGTACCGGTACTCATCAAGCCAGTACCGGTACTCACTTCCAAATTCTGCAGAAATTGTACTCCAAAGGCATAAAACTCCACTAACATCGAACAATGCCTCCAAAAACTATCCCCGCAACTTTGAAATGCCTCAAACACGCTGAAGGACCCTTCCCAAGGTTGAAATGAAGAACGAAACACGATTCGAACGTGCTTTGGCGGGTTTACTTCACAAAATGACTCCGTTTGAAGATAAAAATGTGCACGGGCACCTTCCTCGACACACGGTGACTCTCCAAGCGTCCCAAAACACTTCAAAAAGATGCGGATAACTACAAACGACCTACAAAAGCATAAAACACCAAAGAAAGTCAAATGCACCTATTCTACGCAAACTAAGGCCAATATGCATGCTAGAACGGTTAAAAGTAAGTAAAAATACCATACTTTATGTGTCAAACAGAGTCTATCTTCGAGAGATTTCCTAAAAGATTTTTGATGCAATATTTATGAAATAAATATGATTTTGTGAGATATTTGATTATTAATTGATTTTCAAAAGATTTGAAATGTTTTAAAGATTTTTTACCTTGGAATGAAATTCCTCCCATATGATTTGTTTTCTTGAAAATCTTTGAAAAAGTTTTTTAATTGGAATTGAATTCTAAAGATAAGAATTGTTTTAGAATATTTGGATTTTAAGAAAGTCTTTTAATTTGAAATGATTTTGAATAAATGATTTTTAAACAAACAAAAACTCTCGAAGTTAGAGTCTTGAATTAGGTTGAATACCTTTGATGATGTGATCGATTACAATAGGAGAGTCCTAGGGTAGTCGAACTACGTGGACTTTGATACTTGCTAGGTGATACTAGTAAGTCACGTAGGCGCTAATAGGGCTCAAGTCCGCCCTAGGATGCCCGTAGGGTGTCCTAGGTTCTTAGGGTTTGTTTGTATATATATATTTTTTATTATTAATATAACTAATATAGATAATGCATTTATATCACTATTTTTTTGGTTGATTAGATTATTTAGGATTGTTTGCATTAAGGATTTAAATAGCCCAAATAAATTAGAAGTCCTTTAATTAGGGCGAGGTGGGTGCCTACAAGTGAAAGCTTGGAACCTTCCCACGTCGTAACCTAGCCCCCGGATCCAACTCTGGTTTGTAGACCGTCTTTTCATTGAAAATGGAGTTTGTTTTGTTTTGATTTAAAAAATAAAATATTTTTCATGGTTTCCTTATTCCTTAAAAATAAGGTGGCGACTCCTTTGTTCGATTTCTAAACCCCCCCTAATCACATCGCCCGGTGATGATGTGGACGCACCTAAAGCCCCGTCCACGAGGCTGGTCCACAGTGATCGTCCACCCTAGGATGGTTGGCCGTCCCTAGGGGACGGTTGGCCGTCTGTAGGGGGATGGTCATCGAGCCCTCAGCCCAATTTGCCCTATTTTGGGCCTCTTTCGACCCGTCTAGACTGTTTTCGGCTTTTCGGGCCCATTTCAAGTCCAAATTCGACAATTCAAGAACCAAAACGACCGTGATTCGGTTTTCCATGTTTTGAGAAGTGTTTGAAGTGAAAATGCATTGACCTCAGTCAAATATTTTGGGAGAAAGTCGGTCGATTAGCTATTTTGGGCTGTTAAGCCCACTTAGGGTTTTTGAAATATGCTAACCGATTGCTCTCGAGATTGTTTCTACTTCTTAAAATAAGTTTTGAAAAATATTTAAGAAAGTGTTTTAGTGCTTTTGAAGGCTTTGATTTTATTGAAAAGATCGAATCCCGGTCATTCTCGGTTGAAACCCTAATCTGAGCTTAAAATGGCCTTTAGGGCCTTAAGAGCTAAACACGAGCCCTAAGGCTCTATGGACCTTGCCACTGATCAATTTAGCTACCAAACACACCCTAAATATCCATGCTAAAGTCTCGGGACAATCCGAGACAAGGTCGACAATCATTCAGAGCTTTTGTGATCCAAAGGACAATGCTGCCTTTCAAGTCGTAAAAGGCCTTATTTCCTATCAAGCCTGGCTCAGAATGCCATGAAATTTAGTAGAGACATTCCTAGAATCTCTAAAAGCTAAATGAAAAAAAAAACGACTCAATCCGGTCTAAAAACCTACATGCGATAATGACCTCTAACTTACTATACAAAATAGTACCATGAACGACTTAGGGTTTCAACACCCTATTCCACTTCAAATCATAGACAACCATTCATGACCCTTCCCATGGTAAAAAATGGATGTCTACAGAAGCCCCTCGTTGATGTTACATGGCTTCACCAGTGAATATCAACGAAATAAAATAACATCCCATTTTTGCCACAACAAAAGAGGGATAATCAAACCCACTACTCACAAGCATTGACCGAATCATCATTCTTGGAAGTCATATACATACTTCCAATTATCTCATCTTGATGGACCTCAATCTTTTTGGAAGTCACACACACATTTCCGGTCATCTTATCTTAGAGGAAATCGTACACACATTTCCAATCATCTTATCTTTAAAGGAAATCTCACACACATCAATCTTCTTATCTTTAGAGGAAATCTCACACATATTTCCAATCATCTTATTTTTAGAGAAAATCACAACACACATTTCCAATTAATCATCTTATCTTTAGAGGAAATTACAACACACATTTCCAATTATCATCTTATCTTAGAGGAAATCACAACACACTTTTCCAATTTATCTTCAAATTTGCCAATATTCCTTTGATAACTTCAAGTTATCAACATATGCTTTCCACGACATGGTCAATATCACTCATCATCATTCTTATATACACTCCATGTATACTTTCTATTATCTTATGCAATCCACACAACCTTATTGATTTGGGCCTCCAAAATGGGCCTTTCTCATTCACAAACCCTCAATGGTGTGAACCAGCGACCTAAGGGATTTGGAGGCCGTTCACTTTGATCATTGTGGATTGTGGATGATCTTTATCTGTCTCGATTTATCCTTCCCTAATTTTCACATTTATCCTTCTCTATTATCCACTCAAGATTAGGTTTTGAAAAAGGATAAGTGTTTGCAAAAAATTGGGAGTCGCCACCTTATTTTTAAGGAACAAGGAAACCATAAAAAATAGTTTTATTTTCAATAAAACAATGACCCCATATTTTGGAAAAGCATGGTCTTTGAATCAAAGTTGGATTCGGGGGCTAGGTTATGAAGTGGAAAGGTTCCAAGGAACTCCTTGTAGGAACCCACCTCACCCTAATTAAAAGTCTCCTAATAAAGTTTGGGCTTTATCAAAATCTCATAAAAATAACCCTATCATATCTAATCAACCAAGAAAATAGTATAGATAATACTAGATAATAGATAATACTAATAAAAAAAAGAATCAAAATCCTAAAGAACTTAGGAGACATAGAGTCATCCTAAGATTGGACTTGCGTCCTATTGACTGCTTACTTACCTTACCAATTTCTTGATAAGAATCAAAGTCCACGTAGTTCGATTACTTAGGATTCTCCTAAGTTAATCTAAACAACCTAAAATGCCAAATAATGCATGCTGGAATTTATAGAAAAATACACTAAATATGCAATAGAGAATATAGATAATGCATGAAAAATGTCCTAAATGCAAACTAAGTCATCTATGTGATCCTAGGCATGTTCCTATGTTAGTTTTGACCCTAAAAATGATTTTTTAATCTACTATACGGTTTCTTTAAACCTTGGACAGATTTAAATGCAATAAAAAAGTGGATTTAAAACCCATAAAAATAATGAATAAAAAAGGTGTAAATGACCTAATAAGCATCCTAATATGATATACCAAAATAATCATGCATCATGCTTAAAAAACACTGATTTAACATAAGGGAAGTGACTTACCTTAACTCGTTCCCTCGATCACAATTCATATGATATTTCAAGCATTAAACATGAAAACGAATGATACAAACAAACCTAAACATGTTTATTAACCTTTTAATTTAGCATACTCAAAACAAATAAACTAGACTTGAATTCTTTTATGCAAAACTCATAAGTGCAGAAAATTATATGCTAACCTATATGCAACTAACCTTTACTCCTAACCTTTGAATACCCAACTTAGGTATTCATCCCTAGCATGGTATGAACATAGAAGAAGAATGAAAGAAAAGAAGAAGAAGAAGAAGAAGATAAAGATGAAGAAGATGAAGTATGCAAACTTGAAATAAACTCAATGATTAATTATACTAACCTTTTTTGCCTTCTTCTCTTTGCTCCCAGGTTCTACTCTTTAAGTTTGGCTCTCTCAATGCCTTATGACAGTGCTAAAACTGATTTCAGGGCTCTCTATTTATAGGGAAGCTTCAAATTGATCAATAGCTTACATTAAAACTCTTAGGAATGATCCAAGGGCCAGAAACTAGTCTTCCAAGGTCTTCAAATTCGTCCCAAAGTCCCCAAGGCCGAGCCACTTGGAAGCACCTGGAAGAGTCCTATGCAGGTAAAACACTGAAAAATAGTAGTTATTGGGCAAGAGCTCGGGTGACCATCCACTAGGGGACGGTTGGCCATCCCTAGGTGGACAGTCATCGAGCCTCTAGCCCAATTTGGCCCTATGTTGGGCCTATCTCAATCCGTTTCGACCCGGTTTCGGCTTTTTTCGGCTTTTCGGGCCCGTTTTAAGTCCAAATTCGATGATTCAAGCGCCAAAATGATCGTGATTCGATTCTCTATATTTTGAGAAGTATTTGAAGTGAAATGCACTGACTGAAGTCAAAGTTTTGGGGAAAAGTCAACCGATTAGCTGTTTAAGGCATGTCGGGCCCAAATTAGGGTTTTAAAATCTGCTAACCAATCGCTTTCAGAATCATTTCTTCTTCTCGAAACAAGTTTTAAAACATTTTAAGAAAGTGTTTTGAAGCCTTTGAAGGCTTTGGTTTGATAAAAAGATCGAATCCTGGTCATTCCTGGTTGAAAGCCCTAATCTGAGCTTGAAAGGGCCTTTTGAGCCTTAAGAACCAAACATGAGCCCAGAGGCTTAACAGACCTTGCCACTGATCAACTTAGCTACCAAACACACCCTAAATATCCATGCCAAAGTCTCAAGACCACCCGGGACAAGATCGACAATCATTCAGAGCTTTTGTGATCAAAAGGACAGTACTGCCCTTTAAGTCACAAAAGGCATTATTTTCTATCAAGCCTGGCTTAGAATACCATGAAATTTAACAGGGATATTCCTAGACTCTCTAAAGACCAAATGCAAGAAGAATCGAATCGATCTGACCTAAAAACCTACATGCGATAGTGACCTCTATCTAATTGCTCCCAAGGGTAAAACTGGCAACTTAGGATTTTAACACCCAATTTCACCTCTAATCATAGGCAACCATTTATGACCCTTTCCATGGTCAAAAATGGATGTCTACAGAAGCCCCTCATTGATGTTCATGGCTTCGCCAGTGAATATCAACGAAATAAATGACATCTCATTCCTGCCACAACAGAAGAAGGAAAATCAAATTACTCACAAACATCGATCAAATCATCATATTTAGAAATCCTACACACACTTCCGATGATTTTGAGGGACCGCAGTCCTTTTGGAAGTCCTAGACACACTTCCGGTTATCTTATCTTAAGAGTCTGTGACCTTTCTTGGGAGTCACACACACATTCCAATAATCTTATCCTGGGATACCGCAGTCTTCTTGGAAGTCACACACATACTTCCAATAATCTTATCTTAAGAGGAAATCTCACACATATTTCCAATTATCATCTTTGGAAGTCCTACACACACTTTCGATGATCTTAGGGGACCACAATCCTTTCGAAAGTCCTACACACACTTCCAATCATCTTATCTTAAGAAGAAATCTCACACATATTTCCAATTTATCATATTTGGAAGTCCTACACACACTTCCGATGATCTTAACGGACCGCAGTCCTTTTAGAAGTCCTACACACACTTCCAATCATCTTATCTTAAGAGAAAATCTCACACATATTTCCAATTGTAATCTCTTTAGAGTCCACGACTCTTTTTGGAAGTCACACACATACTTCCAATCTAATTTGCCACTATCTCTTTTGATAACTTCGAGTTATCATTAACACATGCACTCTTCAACATCGTAAATATACTTAACATCACTCTCACACATTTCATGCGTATTTCCCATCATCTCATGCAATCCACACAACCTTTATTGATTTGGGCCTCCAAAGTGGGCCTTTCTCATTCACAAACCCTCCATAAACCATTTCATGGTTATAAACCTTGCTCATATATTATCTATTTTCATATCTCATGGTTTTCAACCAATAATTCATCATTTCTTGTGAACTTTCCTATTCACAATTACTCAATTTCTCACTTTTCATGCACTAACCTCTTCTTATTTCTCATCTATGCATCAAATCATTTTCAATTTCAATCCAATGAACTTTCCCAAATCAAAATTCGAACTCCAGAGGATAAATCTCAATGCGCACAATGCGGGTATAGCCACACAGGTGACTTTAACTCTACTTCTTCGATCTCTAACAATCTCATTCTTCACCAATCTTATCCAAACTTTGGGTTTGCAGGCTTTGAGCCGGCCTTCACAGGAGCGCCATGGATCAAGAAGGGATCACGAGGCATCGGGTTCACGAGGGGCGAGGAAATCATTCCGGCGGAGATGATTTTGTACTCTTGGGCCCAAAAGAGGCCCGCTTAGGACCTTCTATGTAACCTTTCTCTAATGTATGCACTAAAAACCTTTAACAACATGTGATTATGCCCTAATGAGAATATAAATATGTTTTGATTGCCTTTTGGTTCAATTCTAACCCAAAAATAGGTCAAAACTGACGAAAATAGGGCAAAATGTCAAATCGGGCATCGAAAGGTCGCAAAAAATAAAAAATTAGGCAAAGTTTTGAACCAGGCTTGCGTGACCATCCACCCATAGACGGTTGGCCGTCCCTGGGGGGATGGTTAGCGATTCTAGTTTCTAATTTTTGACTATTTTGGCATTTTTTGAATTTTCGGGTGTCCTACTTCGCTTTTAACTTGATTTCCTTGCCAAAAGGCTATGAAAACATATCCCTATGCTCACTTTCATCACACAACATAATGGAGGCTCTCAAGTTGATTCTCAACCTAATTGTAGCAAGGATGCGAGTGGAATACAAGAAGGTGTTCGCGCGATTTGGCTTGACTTCGTGGTTTTCTCTCTTATGTAAAACTTGAAGACAAGCTTCTCAACTCTGTGATTCACTTCTGGGACCCCGAGCTTCATGTATTCCGCTTCAATTGTGAAGAGGTATGCCTTTTATTTGAAGAATTTTGTGCTTTGATGAATATATCTGCTAGTGGCCCTTTCATCTTTCCTACCATTCGTCGAGGTTACTTCCAAACTTTCTCTTCTCTCTTTGAACTTTCACCTAGGGAAGCGTCTTCATTTATTCATGAGAACTCTGTTGATCTTCTCAAACTTGCTTCATCCTTCTTGAGGGAGGGGGGAAAAACACTGGCTCTTCATAGGCCTACCCAGTACGCACTTGTCTTATGCATATTGGGTTGTTTCCTTGTTTCAACTGGGACACCTTCTATACCCATCGAAACATGTGAGCTCATTCTAACACTGTCGAAATCACATAACATTATCCCTTTAGTACTTGCTGAAACTCTGAATGGGTTCGACCGCTTTCACTCATGCTTTTCTCTACACATTGAGGGTAGCCCCATTCTTCTACAGATGTGGTTAGTTGAGGGCTCAAATTGATTACTCCCCTTGATGGGCCAAGACACCTTCCTCTCAGCTACTGTTCACGAAGGCTTATGTCTCTTGAGGGATGCTCGATTCAGGACATGATCATCTTCTTCACTTCCCTATCTTGGAGAGATATTCAGTGGTATGTGGCTATTTGGGACTGTGGTGAGGAACCGAACTTTTGATTTTAAAATTATTTGTATTTTTAACTAAAAATGTCCCAAATTGATTTGTCATCATTAATAAACATATTTTAGCATTTTTGGTGTTGAGCATACTCTCATAATTTTATTTAAAATTTTGGATAAATGCGTATATTGGGCTGTATTAAAAATTCCTATTTATGTTTGTTTATTAAAAAGACTCAATAAAAACTTTTGTGGGCATTATGTAAGATGTTTTGGGAGATTTAAGAGTAAATTTTGACTATGATTGAGTTAAGGGAATATTTGGGTAGATTTTTATCCGAATAAAAACCCCAAATTTCAAGTTTTATTTACTAGAAGTACGATCTTATTTTTAAAATTTATCCTCAGGCAGTCCCTATTGTTCTGGGGTATTTTTGGAGACCTCAAATTATATAATTTCAAATATTTGTAACAAAAAGCAAGCATTTGAAATTTTAATTTCTTTAAGACCGATGAAATTGGAGTTTTTGGGCACCTAAGGATACTCAAACACCATTGAGACATCTGTGAAAAAAATTGGATATTATGGACTTAGAGTAAACCCTGAGAATGGATATACTGCTCAAGGGACTGTATTGACCTATGTGGTTGGTGTATGAGAATACATGAACATAATTAGGAATGATATTTTATTATTCTGGAGGTGATTATCTTGATTCTTTTGAATTCAAGCATGCGATAGTAGTAAAGCTTAGAACACGCTGTTACTATTTATTATGAATAACATGATGTAAACATGGAGCATGTTAATTGTTATGCATAAAATATATGTATGTGATATTTGCAATACTCATTGCACAATAAATTGGCATATAGCATGTGGTACAGTTACATGTGATGGCTCAAGTTGAGTGAGTAGAATGATTTATATCCATACCATTGATATTGTGATATCCTGGATCCCACATCGGAAAAGAGAGAGGAAGTGACTGGGCTTATAAGTAAACACCATACATCCCCTAGTAACAACGCATTTTAAGGGGCAACTTGAGAAAGCAAAGTCGTGCGCTTGTCAAGTGGGCGTGTGTGTATGGGCACGTACGTTGCGCGTGCGGGCGAAGCGGACAATATTGTTACTTGGCGAGGTGTGGGGTGTTACAATATTGTACAAACCCAAAACCTTTTAACCTTATTTTATTGATTATTGTATAAAAAAAATCTTTATAAAAATACCCTCTATGTCCCCATCATATAAAAGAGTAGTTAAACCTCTTTCCTTCATCATTCGGTTGAGAACAAAACCTAGAGAAGAGGAGGGCTTGTCGTGGTGGTTCACCGGAGCTCCTTGTCGCCGTCGTCTTGCTGGAAAAGGTAAACTTGTTTAGTTTATTTGTTCTCCTTCATCTTCTTCATTTTGTTTTCCAAACCCATTTTGTGGGTTTGAGGTTTAAATCGTAGATCTGTGAAATATGTTCGTTTTAGGTTGTCATGGATGATGATTTAGCTTAGTTTATGTGGTATTTGAAGGTTTACCTTGAATTACAAGGGATTTGAGTTATATATTTCGTTTGGCTTCGACAATGAGTGTTGAAAATGGGTATTTGGGTTTTGGTTGAAATCCCATACTTGATCTTAAGTATGGAGCTTTGGATGTGTGTAAAAGTAGTAAATCTAGTTGGTTTAAAGCTATTCTGTTGAGTTTTGAGTTGGGTATTGAGTTTTATTGTTTTGGGAGGATGAACGAGAAGCTAAAATATCGAATTTCTGGGTTTTGCAGATCAGTAGTTGACTAGTTGACTAGGAGTAGTCGACTATCTCAATTTATTTCGAAATTGGCTATTAACCTTCGATTAGTCAATTAACTACATTGATTAGTCAAGTAAGAGGTTATTAGTCGACTAATCAATAATGCCTAGTCGACTAATCAGATGCTTATAGCCATTTTAGCTATTTTCTGTTTTTCTTATCTTAAGTTCATTCGAAAAGGGCTTTATATGCCTAAAGGAGTTTGAGGAATCTATATCACTTGGATTATAAGGCTTGAGTGATGCGGATTAGAAAGTGAGGTCTTGGTTTATTTCCTTTAAGACTTGTACTTGAATTAAGAGTTGAAATATATGCATCTATCTTTTTTTTTTTCAGATATGGAAAGTCCGTGGGAGGACCATTACGCGACCTAGCTTTGCATTTGCATTTAGGCTCGTCAGAGGCATAACTTTTAAGGTAGGAATATTTATATTTTTACTAATTTTGGTGATGGACGTTTAAGGGTTTTTGCCAATTTTACGAAATACGAGAATTTTATTTATAAACTACTGATGCATATTTCATACTGTTTATATGTAGATGATTGTAAAGTGGTTAGAATGTGCAAGCATGCCATAATGTGATGATATTGTGCCATGATTTATTTATGATTATATTATGTTGCATGGATACGATTTGAGATAGAGTCATGAGAACACTCCTCTATCATTTATTATTGTGATAAATGGGAAAGAGTCATGAGAACACTTCTCTTTCATAAATGTGTAATATATATGGAATGTTTCTGGTACCGAGAACACCCCCCATGCCAACATGATTGAAATGTATATTAAATGAATCATGAGTACACATGTTATTTATTGTGGATACTTGTATAGTTCTTAAACCACATAGGTGTTTATAACATTACATGATAATGACTTATGCATCACTATTATCATTGTTAGTCAAGAATAATATTTCTGCTGAGCATTCAAATGCTCACAGCTGTCTTTCATACAACAGATTCTCAAGATAGTGTAGCAAGATTGCCGGAACAGAGAGTCTTTCCCACTATGCTAGGCTGGGTGGTGTTTTGGGCGTTGGTTCTGGAAAATAGGTAGTTGTTTACTTTATACAGTTGACTTTGTATCTTAGCACTGTTGTATTATTTACCTATGTGTCAGGGATGTTGG
>JAESVK010000669.1:0-49215 GCA_017140935.1 Hamamelis virginiana | reverse complement strand
CTCTCTCTCTCTCTCTCTCTCTATATATATATATATATATATATATATATATATATATATATATATATATATATGTTTCTATCCACGAAAGTTAGCATAAAACTCACAGGGAATTGTGGGATGCATATTTTGAAAAATCGACCGGAATTAGATACTCTTGTTATAAATATCACGTGTGCCAAAAATCATAGTGATCTGATGTCGGCATCTCAAAACACAGACTGTGAAAAATTCTCACCACTAGAAACTGTTAGTCTTTTTCTTAGTGACATATGAGAAATCGACCGTTGGGTCATTGTGATTTTTGGCATGTGTAACATACATATGCATAATATCTAATCCAACGGTCAGTTTTTCAAAATATGCATCCCACAATTCTCTATAAGCTTTATGTTGACTTTCGTGATAAAAACATTTATGTGTGTGTATATATATATATAAATATGCATCCCACAATTCCCTGTGAGCTTTATGCTAACTTTCGTGGATAGAAACATATATATATATATATATATATATGATCAAGTCAGGTATTCCCGACTAAGATGAAAGTCGGTTAAAAGTTGGGAGGCGTTAGATGAAAGTCAATCGTGGTATCTCATCTAACACCTCCCAGCTCTTAGCTGTCTTTCATCTAAGTCAAGTATACCTGACTAGATCATTTCTAATTATTTTCTGTATATATATAGGGAGTCTATTATTAGGTGCACATTATGCAAAGTTGCCTAAGGTGACTTGCATAGGGCTAATTGTATAACAGATTTTGAAAAACCGACCATTGGATTAGAAGGACTTCTTACGAATTTTATACTTGCCAAAAATCACAGTGATCCAATGGTCAGTTATTGACAAATGTCACTATGAAAAATTGTAACATTTTTGTTATCCAAAATATCAACATTTTTTTCCGGTCTTTTTTCAGAAACCAACAATAAGCAAGTATCAAATTCATAAGAAGTTTATCTAATCCAACAGTTATCTTTTTAAAATTTGTTCTGCATTTGGCCATATGTCGGTCACCTTCGCAACTTTGTGTGCCTCGGCACACCTTATACAATGATGCTAGTATAAGGTGCACCTAACGCAAAGTTGTGTGGTGCACCTCTATAGGGCTAGTTACAAAATAAATTTTGAAAAACTAACCGTTAGATTAGATACTCCTCTTATGTATGTTATGCCTGCCAAAAATCATAGTGATCCAACGGTAGATTTTTGAAAAATGTCACTTTAACTTTTTTGTTTGTCAAAATATCAACGTTTTTTCATAATCACTTTTTAATAAACCGATCGTTGGATGTGATTTTTGGCAGGCATGACATACAATCCAACAGTCGGTTTTTCAAAATCTGTCCTAAAATTGGCCTTACAGAAGTCACCTTATGCAACTTTGCATCAGGTGCTTTGAGGTAGAACTTAGGGAGAGAAAAAAGAAAGAGGAGAGAGAAGAGAAAGAAGTGAGAAAAGAGAATAGAGAATAGAAGAAATTAGGCAAAGAAGAGAAGAATTTTTAGGAGACGAAGAATTTTATTCAATACTCAATTATCAAAGTTTAGACCTTTATATAGGCTACAACCAAACCAAAAATAGAAGCCCTAAATGAAATAAATAAATCAAAGAAACCCAAAAATAAATCAATAATAAAAAATAGAAACCCTAAATAAATTAAGCTAAACCCTGTGGCCCTTGCGTAGGTTAACCCATGTGGATTGTCTTGACTCCCATCATGCACCTCGTACTAGCATCTCTGCTTGTGTATATATATATATGGGACATGTTGTCCTTACCACTCATCTTACCACTTGTTTTACTATTATTTCTAACGCTCGTTCTCAAAACACCAATGTGGATCAAATATTTTGAGAAACCGACTGTTGAATTCGATACCCTTCTTATGTATGTCATATATGCCAAAAATCACAGTGATCCAACGGTTAGATTTTAAAAATCTCATTAAAAAACTGCAATATTTCTACTTATAATAATTTTTCACAATGACATTTTTTAGAAACCAACCGTTGGATCACAGTGATTTTTGGCATGCACAACAAACATAAGAAATGTATCTAATCGATCAGTTGATTTTTCAAAATATTTAACCCACATTGGTGTTTTGAGAATGAGTGGTAAAAATAATGGTAAAACAAACAGTAAGGGGAATGTGAACCTATATATATATATAAGTGTTAGAAGTATGCCCTAATAGCCAATCTCATTGGTGTAATTTGGGATATAAACTTGATTCATGTATTATTGTTATTGATTAATAACATGGGCTTTTGATTATCATGTCTTACACTGTTATCATGTTCATGATAAGTCCTTAGAAAGAATGTCAATATAATTAATTATCCAAAAAAAAGAATGTCAATATAAGAACTCAAGAGTTGAGATAAGGAGACTTATATTGTTAAAAACTTCTTTCTTAAATATTCCTAGTCATAGGATTATTTATTGGGCATTAATAATCTGGATAGACTAGCACAGGTTATGTCTGCTCAATATGGAGAATGACCAGTCTCGAGACATTTGTGTAATGACATTAGGGCAAACCTGTGGGTGCTTATTTGAGAACAAGTACACTGAATGTGATCATTGATTGAGTTTGTTGAATGGATTTTTACTTGCATGTCAAACAACAACTCAGGGTTATAATGATGCAAGTGATCCTTAGACCTGAGGCACCATAGATGTCCTATGTTAGGGATGTTAGGGTTTGATAGTACAATATACATATCCTAACCATGGAATTTGTATAAGTACTCATTGGCCTTAGTAGACCTATCATGGGGACATATGAGTGTACAACAAGGAATCTATCACTCTCAGTAAAGAGAGAGAATGCCTTGTATTATTCTCAAAGATATAATTCATAGAAGTCTTTGGCCAAAGCAGTTGGGAATAAGAAAAGTGTTTCATGAGTATCCCAAGATTGAATTGATCTTTTGAGAATCACATACAAGATGTTAAATTAGGGTTTTGACATATTATCCATACCCAACTAATTTAACTGAGGCATTGTTTGATGGAAGGATTGAATTGTATCTTAATTGTAACTGAAGGGTTCACTGTGTTATGATAAACCTTCACACAACCTAGGGTGTGTCTTGACATATTCCATGGAGAAAAATTTTATTCCGCATATTTCCATGGGATTCTTTCAATAAGAACATATTAGGATGACTAAAAAGCATAGTATTGGTAAATGCAAAATAGCAGTATTAGATTCCAAGAAATCTAGAAACCCTCAACATTATTTTTCCTAGGAAAACATTACATGGGTTTATACATAAACAAGAGTTGATAACTACCAAAAAAAAAAAAAAAAAACCCGGAGTTTTTGAGTAATGATATAACATTAAGGATTTGTTGAAAGGTCTATATTTAGGTTCTAAAGTTGAAGTTTGGCTGGTTGATTGGAACAAAGATTGTAAAACCTGAAACAAAAACTAAGAAAATAATGTAGTAGGAGAAATAATATTTTCAAGTCTCACTATCTCACTAAGATCTAGGATTCTCACCAGTAGTTTGTTAGTGAATTCTAACGACTAATGCAGGTTAGAGTGAAAATTCATCACAAAAATAAATAAATAAAAATAAATGATATTAATTGCTAAAATCAGCAGTGTAGACGACAATAGTTAGAAATTTTTTCTTTCTTTCCTATGATTGGTATGGCCCAGCAGGCTGCCCCCTATTGTTCAACTACCTCAATATGAGAATACCCTCAGTATTGGCCATTCTACAAAATTAAAGCAGAGCTACATTTGAAACTAAATTGGACTTTAAGGAATGCATTCGCCATGGGTTTTTGCTGTATAGGTAAACTGAGAGTAGGGTTTTTTCTTATCTGGAGAAGCATTCTATGGAAGTGTTTGGCAATTAAAGTCCTAATGTAGACACAGTTTTGACATTTCCTATATGAGGAAAAGGAAATCAGTGCTATTTAGCCAGACAAATAACTACTGTTATTTCTTGTAGAAATTTCCACAAGCATACCTTAAAAAACAAACTAGAAAAAAAGAGCACCACAAAAGGAATTCTAGAAAACTTCTGAATTCAAAACAAATCTCCTTACAACCTCCCACCTCATGCTCAAGAAAAAAAAAAAAAACTCATAGCCCATCTCCACCAGATGTTACCCAAAGTTCTAATAAACAGTGAACACCAATTCCAACAGTGTTGGCTTCTGCATCTTCTTGTTTAACACCAAGAATAGGCTTGCAAAAACAGCAAATCTATAATCTTCACTTGCCATAAGCCAATATTGCTTTTCATGCTAGATTTCTCCACCTCAAAAAATCCACAAAAAGAATACCCAAAGCAAAAACCCAAGGAAAAGTCACACCAAAGTCCCTAAGACAATATGGCGGTCTATATAAGTTATGTTTTCTTTTTCAGTCTCATATCATGAAGGAATTAGGGATTGGGAAGTTGTGTGCTCCTATGGACCCCCATGTACCCTGTCCAAGTAAAATTAATTTTGATTTTGATGGTTTCTCTTAGAAACCCTAGTACTATAGGGATTCGAGGTACCTTAAAGGATAATGAAGACAACATCATCCTTGTATTCTCCATTCTTTATGGTTCAGGTGTTGCCACCAGTGCAAATATTCATGCTTTTTGGTTGGCCGTAGACATTCTCAAGATTAAAGTTTACTGATATTATTGTTAAGAGTGATTATGCCTGTCATTTTTTAGGCTAGATATGGAATGCAAGATAGTTGGCGACACACTGATAGCTCATCAGAGAATGGTGATATCAAGGCACCTTAATGCTTATTTTTCTAGGGAATATTTATCAGAAAATCGAAACTTACAAGTTACAACCAATGCCCTTTGATATAAAAAGTATAATCTTAAATAGACAATGTGTTGGGGATATATACTAAAAGCCATGCTTTTATGTAATAGACCTAAGTATTTATTTATTAATGAATTCTGATATTGCATTTTAAATGAGAATCTGTATGAGCTATGTTTGCATTATATTATCTTTTAATGTTATGCATGTGTGTCTTTTATTCTACATAGTAGATGATCTGGTGTGTAGAATTCGGTTTACACACAGAGGATCAGATCATCAGTTCTTGTAGAATATAAGCTTATTGTTCACAGTCAGAGATGGAACTGGACACACTATCAGTAAGATTATAGCACAAGATTTCAGTAGGTCTGTCTTGACTACGGGGAACGTTTTAGTTCCAACTTCTTGTGCTAGTACACTTGTGTGTATTGAACGGGACTGTCTTCGGGTAATTGTTTTATACTGACATATTAAACAATTAATACCTCATGGTTATTATGAATGCTTATGCTCTTAATCCCGAAATATTTAATATGCACATACACTTAGTATTTGTTATCTTGATTCATATAGAGTGAGATCTTTTATGGGTCAATAAACACGATGAGTTGGGTAACGACATTAAGCGTATGGTGTATATTAATTATTAACGGAATCCACGTCCTGTAAAATGGATTGATGATACCCCCTTGAGGATGCTTATAAGTTTTGATTATGTCAAACCCTGCAGGTGGATTTTATATCCGACATATCAAATAAGTTAAGTGGAAGGTCTTAAGGAGATTAACAGATGTTGATTAAATAAAATTGTCAGTAATTTAATTTAATCAACGGGTATCTGTAATCTTAACGTGGAGAGATTAATAAGTATTTAATAACAAAGAGCTCAAAATAGTTTTTCGAATAAGCGAGGGAGTGCAATTATAATTCTTTAGTGGATTGAATTATAATTAATATTTATATTGGGAGCCCGAAACTTATTTGCTTTTAGGAGGAATACAGTAGAAGGCTTAAAGAGCTCGAGCAGAGATTTCTACAGTTCGTGATTCATTGAGATCAATTCAGACAGATCTCAAAGGTACGGATTCATCTCTTTAATCTAAAGGATTCGGATTTTTTTTTTTTTATGGCATGATCTATATGCACTATCACGAATTCATGGGATTTCCGCTCCCAGCAATTGGTATCAGAGCTAACTGTGATACTGTTTATGGATTAACTCCAGTTTAATCCGAATAAATGAATCAATATCTGCCATGGGTAGAACGTAGGGTGTGCTAACCTTTGTTTTGCAGCATTCTGTCCCGCTATTATGGTCACATGAATATATGATTTTATGTGTGGATGTTTTATTTTATATACTGGTTTTGTGTGATGGTTTTATCACACTGGGTTGTATAAATTAATGCAGTTTTGTGTGATGGTTTTATGACACTGGTTATATATTTTTGTTGCTATTTATTTTTAACGTAGTATTATGTGAACTCCTAAATGGAGGCATAGGATTAATGTATACGAAGGTTGTTGTTCCGAAGAGGAGATCATGGCGGCACAGACTATACAGTGGCACAGCAGTTCATGGCGTCACAGACTATGCGATGCAGATTAGGGTTTTACCTTAATACAGCGGCGCAGATAATGGCGATGCAGATTAGGGTTTTTCCAAACAGACCTTGATGCAGCGGTGCAGATTTCGTTTAGGTTTCGGGGGCGTTGCCCCCAAACTTTGGAAAAAACTGGAGGCAGCTGCCTATCAGTGAGAGCACAAAAAGAGCAACTCTCTCTTCACGTTCTGGCATAGGAGGAATACGGTAGAAGGCTTGAAGAGCTCGAGCAAATTTCTACAGTTCGTGATTCATTGAGATCAATCCCGACAGATTTCAAAGGTATGGATTCATCTCTTTAATCTAAAGGATTCGGATTGTTTTTTTTTTTTTATGGCATGATCTATATGCACCATCACTGGTTCATCGGATTTCTGCTCCCAACACAATGAATACCAAAATCTATTTTCTCAAGAAAACCTAAAAAAAAATCCTAAATTCCCTAGAAATGCAATTTCATGTATGAAATGCTATTAAATACATGTTGAGAATTATAGAGGTAAAAACTCAATAAAATTATCCAAAAAATATTGCATTTCATTTAATTTTGGTACAAGAAACTTCATATCACCACTATGAGGAAGGTCATAGTGAAGATGGTCATAAGGTTTTTGAAGCCAACCTCTTTCTTGTCTTTAGGCTCAACGAGCCTCAAAGGTATTGATTCTGACATTCATCTTTAGATAACAATGGATGTTTCATGAGCTTAAGATCTATAAAGTTTTCAAAATCACTTCCGTTTGGCTCTAGTATATCAATAAGATGTGCCAAGACATTTTATCATGATAATATATGCATGTCTAGGTAGATGGCAGGGCCCAAAAAGCTATTTTAAGAACTTGGTACCGGATGTGGCGAGGTTGGGACCCCACCCCTCCACGAGGAGAGGTTAGCGGTCATCGGTCTCTTCCTCCCTAGGATGATTCGAGTGATGTGGCAAGATGGGATGGGAACGAGGTCCAGTTGGGGTTAAAAATACACCACACCCTTGATGGAATAAAAAGGGAGTGAGGAACCTTTGCCTTAATCTTCTTGAGAGTAAATAAGGATGACGTTTGGCTCACACATGGAAAATACAATACATTTATTGCACTCATTAATTCCGCACATTTATTCCTTCCAATAATGAAATACAGTGGTAACCTTGGCATGAAAGGTGAGCCCTCTTTCTCTTTTATTCGATGGTGAGCTTCCTTGTACCTGATGGATCTCTTTGGATCTACAGGTGAGCGTTCAAAGGCCTGATACTTATACCTCCCCTTTAGAGGGTGTAGTGGAATAATGACTGATTCAAGACTTGGGAATGAGTGAGGATTGGCTATTTGAAAAGAGTGAAGTTCATGACCAATGGTCCAATATGGTCAGCCTCAGGCTATTACCCACTTATCTTCCATCTTATGGCATGGCCTCCAATTTAAAAAAAAAAAAAAAAAAACCTTACTTAGCAACAGTAACCAGCCATTAATGAACTTTTACTACTCACTAATCACTGCTAGGGCCAAGGCATGCTCATTTTGATCCCTCTTTATTCTTAAAGTGTGAGGTGGACATCTACATTTGATTCCATTCTTTTCTCTTCCTTTTGCCCCCATTGGCTACTCCAAATCTGATTTTATTTATCTTGATCCTTTTCCTAATGATGTTCCTTGTGATTCTTATGTTGGCGATCTAGTTTTTTTTTTAACCTTTGTCTCAGTCTTCTTCATATTCTCTCAAAAGTGATTTACTTATAGGTACAACTCCTATAACTGTCTTCTATGGCCTTTGGTGATGACAACCCTACCCCTTTTTATCCTCAATATATTCATAAGTTTCCATATCGTTTTAGTTTTTCTAATACTTGTTATTTTCCTGCTTATTGTTCTTTCCTAACGTCAATTCATTCTCTTTCTAAGCCCATCTCCTATAAGGAGGCTGTAACTGAAAAACTATCTACACTGCATAAAAGGATCCACTTCCTGTACCTCTTAACAAACATACCGTTCACCATCTTTGGGTAGATAAAATTAAAACCAAAGTTGATGGTGCAGTTGAAAGATATAAAACTCGTTTGGTTGCAAAAGGCTTTGGCCAATAGTATGCTATTGATTATAAAGAGACCTTTACCCTTATTACTAAAACGACCACCATTCGTACTCTTTTTGCAATTGTTGTTGTTCACCAATGGTATCTCTCAGATGGATGCTAAAAGTGCTTTTCTGAATGGTGATTTATTTGAAGAGATCTACATGGTTTCCCCATTGATTCTTTATCACTCTTCAGGTCAAGTTTGAAAAACTCCAAAAAGCTTTATACAAGTCCTAAGCAAGCTCCTCAGGCTTGGTTTGAAAAATTTTCTACTATGTTCACAGTTTGGGTTTTCATTTCTGTCATCATGACTCTACTATACTTCTTTAGTCTACTTGTACCGGCCAGATAGTTCTATTGTTGTATCTTAATGATATGATTATCTCCGGTGATGATACTAATGAGATTTCATCTTTGATGTTGTTACAGAATATATATATGTATATATTAGCTTCTTAATTAGCATAATTCTAGGCTTAAGTTTAGGTTTCCTAATTGTTTAGTTTCCTTAAATAGTTTCTTTACTTTGTATATATATATGTGTACCTTGGTTCAATATTGATATGAAATACACAATTCTTTTCATCTAAAATAACATGGTATCAGAGCCTTTAGGAATTCGAAATTAGGGTTTTGTTTTGGGTTTCTTACATAAACACAAAATAGGGTTTTGTGTATTTTAGGGTTCCATTTATTTGAAAACCCTATTTGGAGTAGCCCCTCGACCTCACCGCCGGCCTAGAAGAGTTGCCCTGCCGCCGACCGGCACTCGCCTGAAGTCCGGTGACCTGAGGACCCGCGCGTGAGCCTCACGCGCCGCTACAAGTTTCTGGCTTTGAGGGTTTGACTTTCTGGAAACCCTATTTGGAGGAGTCTTTTATCATCACCGCCGGTTCAGACGTGTTCCCCAGCCGCCGATCTGCGCTCGACCAGATTCCGGTGACCAGCAGCCCCGCGCGTGAGCCCCACGCACCGCCGCGTGTCTCTGCGCGTGACCCCACGCGCCACCTTGTTGGCCAGTGACTTTTTTCCAGTTGATTTTTCTTGGTTTTTCTCCCCTTTTTTCAGTGGATCCATTCTGATTTAAGTCCGTCAAGGAACTATGGCTGAAAACAAATCTGTTGTTATATCGGATATGGTGCCCGTGATGTCTAAAATCACGGACCATAAGCTAAATGGCTAGAATTATTTTGATTGGAGTAAGACCGTTCGACTTTATCTTCGGAGTATTGACAAAGATACTCATTTGACTGATGATCCTCCCAACGATGGTTCGAAGCAGACATGGCTCCGAGAAGATGCTCGCTTATTCCTGCAGATTCGAAACTCTATTGATAGTGCGGTGATTGGCTTGATTAATCATTGTGAGTTTGTTAAAGAGCTGATGGATTATTTGGATTTCTTGTATTCTGGTAAAGGGAACGTTTCTCGCATATATGAGGTGTGCAAAGCATTTTATCGTGCAGAGAAACAAGATCAGTCTCTTACGACTTATTTTATGGCATTCAAGAAAACTTATGAGGAGCTTAATATGTTGTTGCCTTTTAGCCCTGATGTAAAGGTTCAGCAACACCAACGAGAGCAAATGGCTATCATGAGTTTCCTTGCTGGTCTTCCTTCTGACTTTGAGACTGCTAAGTCACAGGTTCTTTCTGATTCTAAGGTCTCTTCTTTACAAGAAGTTTTTAGTCGAGTACTCCGCACAGAAGTTACTCCGCCGGTTCAACTCAGTGGTGCTTTAGTAAGTCGAAATAATAATTATGAGCCTGGACGACCAACCAATCATCGTGGAAACAAAGGAGGAAGTTCACAAGGGTTTGAAACTCGGCCACAGAATTCTGGAGGAATTGTATGCAATTATTGTCATAAGCCTGGACATATGAAGCATGAATGTAGAAAGCTTCAGTATAAGAATCAGAGAGCTCATTCGGCCCACGTTGCATCTACTAATGATAATTCAGAAAAATCAGTTCTTATCTCTGCAGATGAATTTGCTAAGTTTTCACAGTATCAGGAATCACTAAAGTCTTCATCTCCTTCTATCACTGCCATTGCTGATTCAGGTAAATCAAATGCGTGTCTTTTTTCCTCATCCTCCAAATGGGTCATTGATTCTGGTGCCACAGATCACATGACAGGTAATTCTAATCTTTTTTCTATGTTTAAGTCACATACTTCTACTTCTACTGTTACTTTAGCCGATGGGTCACCATCTTGTGTTCGTGGGTCTGGCACGATTACTCCTACCCCTCTGCTTCCTCTGTCATCTGTCTTACATTTACCTAATTTATCTTTTAATTTGCTCTCTGTCAGCCAGCTTACTCGTAATCTTAACTGTTGCATCTCATTCTTTCCTGATCATTGCTTATTTCAGGATCTTATGACGAAGAAGATTATTGGTAAAGGACATGAGTCTGGAGGCCTCTACATTCTTGACACACCAATACCTCAATCGGTTGCTTGCTCTGGTGTTACATCTCCCTTTGAGGCTCATTGTCGGTTGGGTCATCCATCTCTTCCTTTGCTCAAGAAGCTTTGTCCACAGTTTAGTCAGGTGTCCTCATTAAATTGTGAGTCGTGTCAGTTTGCAAAACACCATCGTCTTAGTTCGAGTCCAAGAGTCAATAAACGTGCTAGTGTTCCTTTTGAATTAGTTCATTCTGATGTTTGGGGTCCTTGTCCTATTGTGTCTAAACCGGGATTTAAGTATTTTGTTACTTTTGTGGATGATTATTCTCGTGTAACTTGGTTATATTTAATGAAAAGTCGTTCTGAGTTGTTTTCAATTTTTTGTGCATTTTGTGCTGAGATTAAAACTCAATTTAATGTTTCAATTCGTACTTTGCGAAGTGATAATGCCAAAGAATATACGAAAACTTTGTTTCAAACTTATATGGCTCAGAATGGCATGCTTCATGAGACTTCTTGTGTTGATACTCCATCTCAAAATGGAGTAGCAGAACGAAAGAACAGACATCTTCTTGAAACTGCACGAGCCTTATTATTTCAAATGAATGTTCCTAAACCTTTTTGGGCCGATGCAGTTTCTACAGCATGTTTTTTAATTAATCGCATGCCCTCATCTGTTCTTCATGGAGAAATTCCTTACAAAATCCTTTTTCCTACCAAATCTTTATTTCCTGTTGATCCTCGGATATTTGGTAGCACTTGTTTTGTTCGAGATGTTCGTCCGCATGTAACCAAATTAGATCCCAAGTCTTTGAAGTGTGTCTTCCTTGGTTATTCTCGTCTTCAGAAAGGTTATAGATGTTACTGTCCTAGTCTTAACAAATATCTTGTCTCAATTGATGTTACCTTCATGGAAGACACACCCTATTTTCCGTCTTCTCCTCCTCCCGCACATCAGGAGGATGATGATTTGTTAGTATATTCCATTACATCCTCCGACCCTGTATCGGAACCTGCTCCTATCAAGCCTCCTATTCTTCAAGTTTACTCCAGGCGTAGACCTCTTGATTCATGTCCTGCCCCTGCTACTTTGTCATCAGATCCAGTACCGAGCGATGATCTTCCTATTGCGTTACGCAAAGGTAAACGCCACTGCACTTATCCTATTTCTTCTTTTGTTTCTTATAACTGCCTGTCGTCTTCCTCTTGTTCCTTTATTGCTTCCCTTGATTCTATTACTATTCCTAAAACCATTCATGAAGCAATATCTCATCCTGGTTGGCATAATGCAATGATAGAAGAAATGAATGCTTTAGATGACAATGGTACTTGGAACTTGGTTGATTTACCTTCCGGGAAACGGGCTATAGGATGCAAGTGGGTGTTCACAGTTAAAGTCAATCCAGATGGGTCAGTTGCTCGATTGAAAGCCCGTCTTGTCGCTAAGGGATATGCTCAAACCTATGGAGTGGACTATTCTGATACTTTTTCTCCTGTGGCTAAATTGACATCTGTTCGGTTGTTTATCTCTATGGCAGCTACTCACCATTGGCCTTTGCATCAACTCGATATCAAGAATGCTTTTCTTCATGGTGATCTTCAAGAGGAGGTGTATATGGAGCAACCTCCTGGTTTTGTTGCTCAGGGGGAGTCTGGGAGAGTTTGTCACCTTCGAAAGTCTCTGTATGGTTTGAAACAGATGCCTCGTGCTTGGTTTGGAAAATTTAGTCAGGCTATTGAAAAGTTTGGGATGATCAAAAGTAAGTCTGACCACTCTGTGTTCTACAAACATTCAGAAGCTGGTATCATTCTTTTAGTTGTGTATGTGGATGACATTGTTATTACTGGAAGTGATACTACGGGAATCTCATCCCTTAAGTCTTGCCTTCATACTCAGTTTCATACGAAGGACTTGGGGATGCTAAAGTATTTCTTGGGTGTTGAAGTCACAAGGAGTAAAAGAGGTATCTTTCTATCTCAGAGAAAATATGTCCTTGACTTATTAACTGAGACAGGAAAATTGGGAGCAAAGCCGTGTAGTGCCCCAATGACTCCAAACATGCACCTCACAGCAGATGGGGAACTATTTGAAGATCCTGAGAGATATCGAAGGTTGGTTGGAAAGCTGAATTACCTTACCGTGACTCGTCCAGATATTGCGTATTCTGTCAGTATTGTTAGTCAGTTCATGTCATCCCCAACAGTTCATCATTGGGCAGCATTAGAACAGATTTTGTGTTATTTGAAAGGAGCACCTGGACGTGGTATCATATATACAGATCATGGACACACTAACATTGAATGTTTCTCAGATGCAGATTGGGCAGGTTCCAAGCTCAATGTTTGATAATAACAAACATTGTTCTATGTATATTCAATTACGCATATGATTACTTTGTTATTCACTCTTAATAATTGCTAAATATTATTGAGTGATTATTTGAGTAACCTTGTTGGTTAATTGACACTATCCTATAGTTCTTATATATCCATTATAGTATATATATTCTTATAAGAACAGGATTCAAGTTGTCAATTGAAGAAGGCTCAACCATTATTAAAGCTAAGCTCAAGTATACTTGTTGAACATTCACCTTTGAGCATGGAGCAAAGAGCCACAACATTATTGAAGTCAAAGATGAAGCCTAGCACAAGACTTGAAGATCAATTGAAGAAATTCTGTGAAGATTTTATCTTGTGTGAGTACTTAGGATTTATATTGTAAATCTCTCTTTAGGATGAACTACATTGGCTTAATTGACTATGACTTAAAGACCATAGGTCTTAACTTTGGAAATCACATTTTGGTCAAAAATGTTTTTAAACTCATAGTGGGCCATTTGGATTCAAAGACAAAATGTTTTATAAAATGTTGATTTTTTGCTGACGAAAACTTCCAACTTAAAATGGGCATATCTCCCTCATCCGGATTCCGTTTCAATGATCTTGGTGTCCACGGAAAGCTTGAGAAGTCTAGTTTTTGAATATGTAACTTTCAGCTCAAGCAAATTTGGACATTAGTCGACTAAGCACCCATGTCTAGTCGACTAATCGCAGGCCAGTAGATGTTTTCTGGAAAAATAAGCTTCTAGTCGACTAACACTTTGTCCTAGTCGACTAAACACCTTCCTAGTTGACTAATCCTCTTTGTCTAGTCGACTAACTGTGCCCGGAAAGCTTTTCAAAGGTATTTTAAACCTTCTAGTCGACTAACACATGTGCCTAGTCGACTAAGCGACCTGACAGCTCAATAACGGCTAGTTTTTGACACTCCAAACGGCTCTATTTTTGCCCCAGTCGACTATACTCTTTGTTGGGCTTACAAATACTCATCATATGAGTTTTGAATGAGTTAATGGTCATACACAAACATATACAAACATAGTTCATATTATTCTTGTGTGATTTAGTCAAAAATCATCATTCTCTTGAGCCAAGTTAGTTCATAATCTTTGAGAGATATTAGTGTGAGCTCTTATTTGTATTGCATCTACTCTTGAGGAGTTATTCTTTGTACACATTCTTGTATATCTTGTGAGATTGGAGAAGTGCTCTTGGTGAGCATTGAAGAGTTGTTCTTGGTGAGCATTGCCCAAGCATTCTTTGTGAAGCTTGAAGAAGTGTTCTTGGTGAGCACTAGTGGGTTCTTTATGAGCCATTGTACAAGTTCTTTGTGAGCTTAGGTGAGTATCTTCCACCTGAAATAAAGAAGATCGTGTAAAGGTTTATCCACCTTGAAGGAGCTAATCCTTAGTGGATTGTTGGGAATCCTTGGGCTGAGGCACAAGGCGAGGAGTAAGCGGAGTCCGAACCTCGTTAAAATCGTTGTGTTTGATTTCTCTTCCCTTCTCTTTTTCAATTACTTGTATTTATATTATTGCTTCTGCTACTAGAAATTGAACTCTAATTTTATTTGGTAATTAATTGCAAAAGTTTGTCATAAACCCTATTCACCCCCCCTTTAGGTATATTTGGGACAACAGTTACCGTTCGAATGGAGTTCAGTCGTAGGCTATAACGGCTAGTGCAATTCCGTTCGAACGGGGCTTCAAGCCATTCGAATGATAATATGTTTTTTTATACTCTTTCTTTAGGTCTTGTTTGGACTAATGATCATACACAAACAAACTACTACTCCGTATACATCATTTTTGTGTGAATCAAGCATTAGTTTCATCATTCTCTCTTGAGCCAACTAGTTTAATCTTTCAGAGATATTAGTGTGAGCTTCCATTGTACATCATCCACTCTTTGAGGAGTCTTCATTGTACACAAACTTCATTTCTACATCTTGGTTGTAAAATGATTGGGTTATACCCTTGTTGTAAGGAGTTGGGATTGCTCTTTTGGGAAGGTTTGATCTCTACCGGTCAAAGAGATTGGGTTTTTCTATATTCACCCGAAAGAAGGATAGTGCATGTAAAGGTTTTGATCTTGAGCCTAGAAAAAGATTAGGTCTTTCTATCTTAACCAGACAGAAGGATAGTGTTGTAAAGGTTTGATCTTTACCAGTTAAAGAGATTGATAGTGGATTGGAATCCTCGAGCGTTGCTCTAGAGGCGTGGATGTAAGCTAAGTCCGAGCCACGTTAAAATCGTTGTGTTTGATTTCACTATCCATTTATCTCTTGCCATTTATATTTGTTCTTTTATGCTTATTGTTATATAAATTGCATTTATGTAATTAGTTTTTAAATTCCATATTCCTTGCTTAGTTTTCCTAGACCCTATCACCCCCCTCTAGGGTCACCCTTTGGGACAACAATTAGAATATACATGGTATATTCTTAGTATTTTAAATGGTAATTTAGTCTTTCGTATTTTAGGGTAAACATGTATTATTATGTTGAGGTTACTACAATTATTCTTTTCTTGCCTTGCAAAGCTATCGTAGGCGACTCACTAGCCCTAATTCCTTTCTTACCACTACTCCCCTCATAATTAACTCTCGATTGAAAATTGTTTAATTTCCTAACACCCCTTCTTAGCACTAATCTTTTTAACCTTGCTACAACCAGTCCCATCGTTTTAAACATTCTTTTTTATCCTGGGTTGTAGGATCTCATCCTGAACTACATGAATGAGATGGTGCATTTTACCTTTTTTTCCTTTTTTTTTTGCTCATTTGCGATATTTCCTCATCTTAGCTATTGGCAATACCAATACGTCTCATCAAAGATGTATTGGTATTGTACAATACAATACTTACCATATAATTTGTTACACTAACACGACATGGCCCCTCATAATTTTCAATTGTTCCCATTATTTTCATATCCTTTTTCTAGAAGATGATATACCAAAATCCTATTGATACACTCCCTACACTCATGATATGAATTAAGGGAACAATATTCCTATAATGTCAGCATTAACAATACACTAACTTTTTGAGGTAACATATAAGCTCCGTTAATATATAAAGTAGCTTCTTGTAAACAAATGTAGAGACGAAAAATGAGAGCTTTAACAGCAATCTTCCTTAGGATAGAACAAAAGAAAAGGACTCTCTAAATGAAATATGCAGAAATTAACTGTTCCTACAAGGCCATTACCTAGTGTTTGTCCTACCAAGCAAGGTCAAGGGGCTGGAAGGGGTGAGCTAAATATGGTCCTCACCTTTGACATATTTTGCACAAGGTGCCGAGGCCAAGGCTCAAACATCACTCTCTCCCATGGCAATGGATATTCAAATCTTTAATCTCCTCTCTTTAGGACAATAAATATAACCATGTCAATCCTTGAAACATTTAATGAGAATGACTCCTCTTTTTCCTCTTTAATATTGGCATTTTCTCTGGATTGAAAGTGATTCTCCAAATGGAAGAATTGTTTGATGCTTATAGATCAAATGACAATAATTATTTCGCATATTAATAGAGAGGGAAACATGTTGGCAGATAAAGTTGCAAATCATGCTCTATCTCTATCTCCCTTTACCTAGTGGACTGAAGTTTTTGATGAAGTTGCTATTGTTTTGGCAAGAGACATGCCTGGGTTACCTAATTATAGGTTTATTTTTTAGTTTCTCTTTTTGTAAACTGGTTTGTGACAGTGTATAAGTCACCTTTACCAGGTTTTTTTGTTTCTTTCTTTTTCCTATGGCTCCTATTGTACCTTTTTCTTCTTATTTAATAATAATTTTGAGAGAGATAGCAAAGGATTTTATGAGCGTCTAGGGTGCCAACCTAGCTGGGATGTTAGTCATTCTATGATGCTTTTCCCTCTTCTTTCTGGGGGAAAAAAGTTCATTGGGCTTCTCCTCGCCATAAGGAGACAGTGACCCAGAACCACATGGATTCTTTTCGTTTTGCCTCCTCAAGTGTCAAATGTACCACCAAAAAAAAAAAAAAAAAAAAAAAAAAAAAAAAAAGGGTCTAAATAAAAATAAATCCTACAGCCCTCTTTGGCTGGCATTTTTTCTATAGAAAAAATAATCCTCCTCTAAAAAATTAAATCGTGTCACTATCTTTACTTAGAAATAAAGAACATACATCCTAACAAAAGTTTAAAGACTCAAAGAATCATGAGTCTAAGTAGTATTAGGTGGACTAAGGTACAAGTTTAGGGTACGAGAGTCTGTCTACAAGTAAGATTTATCTAAAACTTGAAACTACACAGGGACACCACTGACCTATAAAAGTGTACACTTTTTCTTATTTTATAGCTAAGGTACAAGTTTAGGGTCCGAGTGTCTGTCTACAAGTCAGATTTATTAAAACCTGAAACTTCACGGGGACACCACTGAGCTATTAAAGTGTACACTTTTTCTTATTGTATAGCCTAGGGCAAAATAAAGTGTATGTGTATCGTAATTCATACCATGTTCAGCAATGGCCCTTTAGTTGCATTAAATATACATGCAAAAAGTAACAAAATAAAGAAAGAATTCAAGGGATCTAATAGTGAACTAGGAGTATGTTCCTCTTTTGGACATGCCAGTTGAGCATGTATTTGAAACAAGGCATGTTGTACACATATCCTATACCATATCTATGTCATGCTCGGGACAATTATTTCACTTCTTCCTAGGTGTCCACAGGAAAGTTCCATGCCTAGATTCACAATTAACATGTAGACTTTAGGACTTGAATCCTAAAAGAGTGGGTTCTAGCAATGAAACTTTCATTTAATTGTAGAGGAACCTTGCATGGATTCCCACAACAGTAAGTATCAAGACATAACTCATTGGAAATATCTGAACTAACATACAATAGGCAATAAATAGAGGGATAGAGAAAAGATACAAGCACATATGTACTAACAAACCTTATCCCCCGGGGTTGAATTGAAGTCACCAACGACAACTACAGAAGGTGTGCATTCAAATCTATTTGATACCAGTGTTTTAAATTGAGCCAAGCGCAACAGAAGGTATTTAGCTTGTGCGAGTTTGACATCAGCCCATTCAGGATCCCTAGAGAAAACAAATTTCAATCAACTTCATGAGTCCTACTTAAAAAACATAGAAGACTCCACGTATTTAAAAGTCAAGATATGCAAAAATAACACCATAAAAAGTAAGAGTAAACAAAATAAATGAAACCTGAACCAGTTTACCAATAAAGGTGTGTGTTCACCACAATAACAAGATGATGAGAAGGATCCATAAGTCTAAACAAAGCCATAATTCCTACACAATCACGTTTCAGTCTTACACGAGGATCATTAGGATCTCCACGATCCTCAGCAGTATTTTTTGGTGCTAAACCTGAAAATGGTTGAGTAAGGAAGTAAGCTGACAGCATAACTTGACACAGGTAAACTACATGTAAGCAGCAACCTTTTGACATTCGATTGATGGAAAACGGCATCCATGGAAAAGAGATTATAAAGAAAACAAAGAACAAAGACAAATAAACTAATAACCAAACGAAAAACAAAGCATTATATGCATTATAGATAAAAGAAGAAAATCAGGAGGCAGTATATGCTAGTGTGGGGTGAATTGTGATGCACCATGTTGACTATTAAACATATATATTTTAGCAGCTCAGATTTAGTAGATATTTTTTATTCTAATTATTATTTGTCTCTGCAAACAATTTAAAGTTAATATGAACGAAATTAAACTTCAAATTTTAAACATGGGTTCAGACCTTTAGGTACAGTGTTAGAAATATTCCTTTGTTGATATTGTCATGTCAGCAGACAAAAATGTTAGCTGTCCACTATAACATAGCAAAATTGTGATGAAAGCAGGCTACAGTTGCACATTTGAATTGGAGTTTGAAAATTTCATATTGATGCTATCAAGTATGCAATTAGAATATTCTCTATTTTTTAGAAAACCTGAACACATTGATAACTCATTTCATTTATATTTCAGAACAGATCCTCTGAAATGATCACAACATTTGACTTCAAATCTGGTTTGTTGAAAATTTTATTAAAGATCTTCATTCCTAATCAGGAGCAAGAGATCAAATGGAGAGAACACAGAGAAGGGCATGTCCGATTCCACAGGATAAAAAGTTTCGAACAAAGGAGGAAATCCAAAACTTAAGTTGAGAGGCCAGAGCTTTCAACTGCCCGACTGCCACTAAGCTATTTAAAGACCAGAAAGAGCTCATCTCTCAACCCTACCACCAAGAGTGGGAAGGAATCATGCAAAGAAGCAACAATTAAGAGGCAAACCCTAACATGATCAGCTTCTTTATCTTAATCCATCCTTGTTTTCAAACCTTTCAATTTGGCCATACCCTAATAGCCAAACTTTACAACCTCAATCACTTTGCAAATCAATTTAGCTAATACCCAATGGAGGAATGAGTAATGCCTCAAGGTGCATTTGACTTGTAGAAATGGCCTAACAGAAATGGGCATCTCATTCCTAGGAATGAGAATCCTACTAACGGAATGCCTAGGGTCATTCCCATACCAACATTTGAACAAAAAAGGAATGATGTGCAGGAATCATGTCCCATTCCCATTCTAGTGTTTGGTTAACCTAATTTGTTCTAGGAATCGAATCAAATTTGATACAGTTTTCCAAATATACACTTTTAATATAATGACTATTTCCAATTTATGCGATCTTACCTAATTCATCAACTATTATCTCCTATCCAAAAACGGGGAAACAAAAATCACCCAAGTGGTGGCGATTGGATTAGAGAGGTAATTTTGGGGTGATGGTAGTGATGGATATGGTGGTAGTAGCGGTGATGGTGGTGGTGATAGACAGATGGTGGATGGTAGAGATGATAAGTTATGGGTGGTGAAAATGTATGAATGGTGGGTGATAGAGATTATAGTAATAGGTGATAGGTGATGAATGGTGGCCAAGGACTTAAATATCAGTATCGACAGATATATCGATAGTCTCGATCGTATCGAAAATATCAATAACGATTTAAAAATATGATGGATATTATTAGTTAAACATGGAAACTTTCAATGAAACCCTACAAAATAATATATTAAATTATAACACACAAATTTTTATAATTTTTTTCATGAGCTATACAACAAGAGGTAGCCCTCTCCTTTCCCTTAAACCCTCCCCACCCTGATGAAGGTGGGACTTGAACCCAAGACTCAAACCTAGGTCTCCGGTACAACCATCAAGAGACTTTACCAAAAGGCTAGCTCGCACCTTCAATTATAACCTACAATTTAGTATCAACATTGTAAATTAAATGTATATAAGACGTTTGTGTTGTATTGGGTACAATAAAGTGTGTCGCGCTAGGCAAAATAAATCACAAATGCCTACAAATGCTACATTAAAATGTCACATAACATTAAAAATTTAGAATATATAATTTACACAATGACAAATGAATAAATCAATAAACCAATAAATGAATAATCTTATATACATAGGAATACCTCAGATATTTTCAAATATATTGGATATTTGCCAATATATCGGTAAATATCAATAAAGATATGTAACTCTAATATCATATCAATACCCTCTGATATACGGATATATCGGAGATATATCAGATATATCATGGATATTTTAGTCCATGATGGTGGTGGTTGATGATAGATAGTAGTTGTGGAGGTGATGGGTGGTGGAGGCAGCCGCGATGGGTGGGTGGGGGTTGATAGAGGCAATGAGTGGGTCGTGGTTATGGTTATGGTGGTTATAGAGGGTAAGAATCGCCCCATCTTTAAAATTATGGAGGCCCATGATGACAACAAAAGCCCAACAAGAGCAAGTATGACCTAACAAGGCCAGCCTAGCAAGACCAATGAAGTTAAAGCCCCAAATAAGATCCCAGGAGGATCAACGGGATGAGACCCAAGCCTGCTACATTGTCAGGCTGTGAGTAGCTCGGCGGCCCAAAGTCTCACTCTTCTATGACTCAAGGCAGCACCGCTATCATGCTAAAAAAAAACCTTCAGATCAACTCAAAGACAATTTCCTAAAGTGTCGAGGAGCATTAGAGGAAACAAAGATCCACCAGGATTCACCCTTGGCTCTTACGAGGAATATTTTTCCCTAGAATCTTAGGAGCACATGTCAATACGGGGACTCACTCCACCCTTTATAAAAGGGGACATCATACAATCTTACAAGGTACATGATTCCAGTAAGAGCCATTTTCTTATTCCTACTACCATAACCTTACTGACTTGATCATGGAGTGTATTTGGTAGGCTCCCACACCAGAGGTTGAGTGCCGTAGTCATTGTCGTTCCATTGAAGGAGGAAGATATGCCTTCAAATTTCTAGCCTTTACAAATTGACATCATCCGTGGAAAAGAGCTTGATTAACCAACAAGTTCTTTGTAAGAACACAAAGAACTAGACACAATGGTAACAACTCGATCTAACATGAGAAACCTTCAAGAAGAGAAGGCTCAAAACATTGAGAGGATATAATAGTAGTTGCAAGAGCTGCAGATATAGATCAAACAAACAAGGGTAGAGAATACGACTCTCAAAAAACAACTCAACAAGCAGCCTACAGAGCATAAACGAGACAATTCAATTGAGGCCCGAAAAGTGACCCGTGGTGCAGAGGGAGGGAATGATGTCACTAGCATAAATTCCCATTAGCTGCCCGCAAAAGATAAAGATCTCAAAGACGGAGTCTGTAATCTCGTCGATCAAAAGATTAGACTTAGACTCACCCCTAAATGCTAAAGACAAGATAGCAGAACAAATAGCTAACAAAGCCTCCCACGGCTTCGTAAGCTATTCCTTTACAGAAAACATTATGAATGCCAAGCTACCTAGGAAGTTTGTGATACTTAAATTTTCTATGTATGATGGTGCTTCGGATCCCATGGATAATTTGAGTCACTAGTAGCAAATCATGGCCCTTTTGGATGTCAACAACGCCCCGACCTATGAAGTGTTTCCTTATAAGGATCAGCACTGACCTGGTTTCAACGATTAAATGAGGGAACTGCAAGCAATTTCACAAAGTTACACACTCCATTCCTCACTCAATACATGTGCAGCAGAGTTAAAAAACAAGGAGTTGACTCTTTGTTTAATATTCGCAAGAAATAAGACGAAACAAACTGTATCAAGGCGTTCAGCCCTTATAGCAATACCAAACAGCCTACTTATAGCCCCATTTTCCCCTCTCTTCGGGGACTTCAACAGGGTTTACAAGCTCATAAAATGTCAATTCCTTGCGTTTTAAACCAAGTATCAAGCAATTCACTAACCACTTCAAGGTAGAGATGGTTCAAGTAGAAGGATGTGATGACCAGACTGCAGTCTTTGCATCACATAAAAGGTCTTCCAGTGAACACCCCACTTTATCAATCTCGTACCAAAAACCTCCCAAACATGATGTCCAATCTATTGATAATGCTAAGAAATATTCCCAGCTGTAATGATAGTTTAGTGCTGCGATACATTGAGTCCAATATAGCTAAGTACAACAAAAAAGAAGTGTTTAAAAATCCGGACCGGCCCGGCTGGTTGAACCGGGATCCGAGTCCTCCGGGTGGATTAACCCTAAAAAACCCAATTGAGTCGAAAACCGACTTATTTTGTGAAAACCGGACAACAATGGTTCAACCGCTGGGTTTTCGGGTTTGGCAGCGAGTCACTAAAACCGGTCGGGTTTTGAGAAAATAAAATTTTCATCCAAATGACTAAAATAGCCCCTAACTCTCATAAAAAATCTTAAAGAACTGAGGGTTAAATGAGTTAATTAACCAAAAATCCCTCCCAAATGGCCAAATTTAGACTCCTCGTATTTGGAGCACTTCTTTTGTGTTTTGTAATAAAAAACATGGGGAATAATTACAAAAAAAAAATACAATATAATAATCCCACTTGCCATTTGTTTTTACGAAGAAGCTATTAGGCACTTCTTTTAATTTATTTAATGAAGAACATGAGGCCAATTAACAACACAAACAAAAATATAATCCCACTTATTTTTTTTTTACAAAGAAAAGAGAAGTACCCTATTTTTAATAAATAAATAATTTATAATTAATATATTTATGACATCATAATGACGTCACGGTTCAACCGAGTTGACCTGACGGTTGAACCAGTTGACCCTTATCCCGGTCATTTTGCCAGGTCGATCAACAGTGTGGGTTTTAAAACATTGCAAAAAAGCAGGGGAACTCTAGGACTGCTCCCAAGAAGAGGAGAGAATCCAGCAGCTCGACACAAAATCAAAGAGGAGATAAGAAGCATAGATCCGAGCCTCGAAAGGTTTTCTCCACTTACACCTCACTCAACACTCCAATTGAAAAGATTCTCTACAATCACAGGCATGAAGAGCGGTTTAGAGCTCCGCCACCCCTCAAAAGCAATCCAGAATCCAAGGACAGAAATAAATATTGTGCTTTCCAAAAGGATCATGGTCATGAAACTGATGAGTGTAGGACACTCAAAGAAGAGATAAAGGGCTGATTCAGAGAGGGTACTTCAGAAAGTATGTCAAACAAGATACTGAAAGGGGGAAGAAAATGTAACTCCACAAAAAGCAATAGGAGGCCCTAGGCATTATAAATGTTCTTCATGGAGGTCCAGCTGTGAAATCCTAAAAATAAAATAAAATAAAAAAGAAAGAAATGAGTGTTATTTAGAGGAGGTGTATGAGTAGGGACTATAGACCCTCTAACATAGGATCCACACTAATATAACTTTAACTAGAAATGAGACATTTGGCATGTAAAGTTTTTTAGAGATAAACTTAAATTTAGTGTGGAAAAAATGGCATATTGATGGGGGAACAACACAGCAACATGAGTTACTGTTGTTGGGGTGAAGCCATATTTGGCTAGTTGCATGAATATGAAAGAACAAAAACATTACGAGAGAGAGAGAGAGAGAGAGAAAGAGAGAGAGATATGGCCCTCAGAAGTTTCTGCAAAAATCTGTCAAAATTCCGAAGTTACATGAAGAAGATGACTTGTTTGATGCAGGGAGGTGTACTGCACGTGGGTCTGTGTGTGGGGCCCACTTGCTCAATTTTTGTGATAAAATTCATGTACATTAAACTAAATACTTTTATGGGATGATATTGGATGTTTGGTTACCAAGAAATTGTGTAAAAATTCATAAAGCTGAGGAAAATTTATAATTAATATTTGACCAAGGAACATTGTGTTTTATTGAGTGGGACTAATTCTACTACTAAATGGAGTATTATTTTGCCTAGAAATTGAAGAAAAACCTAGAAAAATAGATGGAGTATTATTTTGCCCATTGAATTATTTAAACATAGTAGAAAAACCTAGAAAAATTAGTTTAAAGAATATTATTTGCGAATGGTGAAAGAATAAGGAAATTTGTATAATTTCTAATAAAAGAAATTAAAAGAAATTAGTTGGGATTTTATTTGGATGGAGGAGACTTCTATTGATGAGTTATGAGTTCAGATATTGGATTGAATTTAGAAAAATATTATCTTAGTACATTTCTTTGTGAAATAATTATCCAAAACCTCATATTTGACTAATAATGTATGAAATTGGGTTATTCAACAATAAATTATACAAAAGATATAGTTTTGGATATTTTTTAATTATGAAATGAGTCATATGGATTCATTGAATAAATCTTTGTACTATTCATGTACTTAGGACACCCTATGTGGGTTAAGGATTTATCTAACATATTGTTAGTATGTAAAATGAGTCTTTCAAATCCTAAGGATTGAGACGCATGAGAAATAATCTCTAATTGTATGTGCATGATTCGAGGACCCTGAAATTGACGTGGAGATTAGTATGAAATGTATTGAGAAATTGCCAAGGAATTTTATTTGATAATTCCAATTTTAGAGAGAAACATAAGATTATGGGAAAATATTAGCAGTAAATGGTGATTGTATTCACTTGTATGAACCCGTGAAGATAAGTTGACTATATTGAGTAGTAAAATTGCTACTAAGAAACTTAATGGTTTATGAAATGATTGTCATTTCAGAATTTGTCATAGTTATGACACGAGTAGCATGAAATGACTATAATAGTTAGAAGATATGATATTCTTTATTGTGGATAAGTCTAATAAATGCTAAAGTGCTACAATGTGCCCAGTGACTTAAATTTGGATTAGATGGTGATTGTATTCATTTGTTGAATTTGAAACGGTAGATGAAATAGATGGTTGACATGAGTAAATTGGGAATATTGAATTGCTATTTATAACTTGATAGTCTAAATAACAAAAGCATATGATGAAACTGTGTTCTCTTGAGGCAATGATGTTGACATGTTAAACCTACTGTATGATTGAATGTCTACTAATGACTACTAAAGTCCACCGCTTGATTAGTCTAGAGAAATCTGGACAGATTTCTTCCCTCTCTTCCTTGTATATATAGTCCTCTGGAAGAAGCTTATAGCCGCCTTTAATGGAGGCTTTTAGATTATGCCAGTTAGTTCACCACTGACTTGTACGGCAACATCAATTATATAAAGGGGCAAACCCCTTCTTGCTAGGTGCACTTGAGAAAATGAAGTCAGCAAGGCTCATCACATGAGTGTAAGAATGAAGTGACGTGAGAAGCTAGTGAGAGAAAGTCATAAGTGAAGTGTGTGAGAGTCAAAGTGTGAAGTCAGTGTCTCCTTGTGTGGGTTTCCTTAATGTGCTAGTGTGAGCACCTAATACAAGGTGTGAGTGAGTGCCAATGGAGTTGAGTTCCTAATGCGTAGGTGAGTGTAGCATTGTAATGTGTGAGTGTAAAGTACTTTTGTAGTTGTGAGCATTCTTTATCAATAAAATTTGGATTTGTTCGAGCATCTGCTGCGTTCCAACTCAACATTGAGTTTCCACAAAACCAAAGGTGCATAGAAGAGATGTGGGTATGAATCTAAGAGGGCAACTCATGCCACACAACCCCCAATTTGCTGTCAAGGAAATGAGCTGGCCAAAAGTCTTCGATGATTGAGAAAAAGCAAAAAATAAAGAAAAAATAAAGAAATGGGAAAAAATAAAGCCAAATGGGAGAAGACCGATGAACTCCTTGAGCAACCTCTGAGGATTTTCATCGTGTTAAATAAATATAACACCCACCCCTTTAAATAAATCTACCTTTCTAATGGCAATGGACCGAATAGTGAAATATTCTTATGCAACAACATCTAAACTGACCAAGATGATCAATACAGGGATCAATTGTCCAGGTGCGCTTTGACAACACCAAGTTCTCCAGGACATACCCTCACTATGTTGCTGGAGATAGCACTTGAATCGTGGCAACTACACCACTTTGAAAATACCAACAGGAATTCTTGAAAAAAACAAATAATGAGAAGAGGAAAGGAAAACCTTTTTATGATGCTAGACACAAAACATTGTAGAGAGAATTTTTGAGCCTTGAGGAAAAACTTATTCTTGATTTATCAAGAGATAGTTTCACTGATTAGGTTTTTCCACCACTAGTGATGCAAATGCAAGATTTGAGGACACAAATTGCCTTGAGATTAGCTGCATGTAGGTTATATATAGGTGGGAGATGCCATTTAAGTGGCATACAAAATGAAAGAGTACCTACAAAGAAAGTAAAAAAGATTCATAATACTAGTGTTCCAAAAACTGATGTAGCACAAACTTGGCATGAAATCAAGCCTACAATATAAGCACAAGCATGTCTGATTAGAACCTGAATTCAGCAATTAAATTAGGTTAGCACTATTTAAAATTAGACGAGTATTCTGATCAGAAAACTTAACCGATAAAAATCAGGCAAAGTTCCTCAAACAGCAGTAATATCTTCTACAACTTAGAAACTCAAAGTGCAAGATACCTTAGACAGAAAACACTCCTCAAAACCCTTAGAGTTGAAATCAACCCAGAAACATAAACAAGTCCTAGTCAAGTTAGGAATAGATCTGCAATCCATTAGGACTAATCTGAGTAATTGTATTAACCCTTGAATCTTGGACACTGAAACCCCAGAAATTGCATAATAGCAGGCATTAATTAGGTCAAAAAATATTTTCTACTGTGATTGAAGAAACTCGCAAACACAAAGTAGCAATAAGCCCACTCCCAAGAGGTTCATAAATGAGGAAAAGAACCGATCACTCATACCATCATCTCTCTAAAATGAGCTTTTTTATTAAATACATAAACTTAAATTAGAGAAGAAAGCAAAGCAATAATTGATCGTTTAATGAAATTAATATAAATAAATGTGTTGAAAGAGTAATCCAGACACTTCTATCACATTTAAATGAATTTGGATTTCAAGAATTTTGAAAATATCAAACCTCTAATAGTCAAAGGAACACTAAACAAATATAAACAAACAAACAAACAAATAAGTAGATCATGAAAACAAAAACTTACCAAGTTTTGGTTCAGCATCATTATTTCCACTAGCTAGTGCGTCATTATTTATATCATCAGACAAAATGGTTCTATCTTGAATTGAATTTACAAGATCATTATATTCAATTTTCTCATCTAACACCAACTCTGCCCTGGGTTAAAAAAAAAAAAAAAAAAAGCACCAAGAAGAGTTTAAATAAAATTAAAACTTAGGTTTTTTATTATAAACACAAGAATATTTTAACCTCTACATTCAACAGAAAGATTTTAATGTATGATTACATTCGTATCTACCCCATGCCCAAGACAAAGCAAGAGATTTAATATCAAAAGAGTAGGCGATATCAAACAAATTGGGCATAATTCTTCATACATCCACATGATTTCGGAGTGAATGAACTCCCATTTTCTCAAGAAAACCTCTTTACCTTTTTCATGACCCCCGAATATACATAAGAAAGAAAACCCCCACCCCTCTTCCAACCAATGATGGGGTAATACTTGAATTATAATTATGGCTTGTTTTAGTTCAAATATTCAAGAAAATGGCCTAGATGTATTGACTAGACAGGTGACGAAATGACTCCAAGATCATAGCTGTTCATATAATTTGAATCAGAAAATAGAAGATTTAGCATACATGTTCTGCTTGTAAAAGATCCCACAACCGTCACGCTTCTGCCCACCTCTCTGAATATAAATACTTGAATATCCATGGCTCTCCATATTTCCTCTGTAGAAGCTATCATACTCATCTAATTCCTAATGAAATTTGTAACATTAATATATATATATATATATATATATATATATATATATATATATATATATATATATATATATATATATAAAAGAATTCGAACAAAAAATTCATGGATGAGGGATAAAGAAACTCAAATTAGAAATAATCTTTAAGAAAAGTTTACACAATGTTAGTTAAAATTTGAAAGTTCTTTGCTGCTTTTAAAAGCAACAATTGCATTAGCTATTAAAAGAAAGAGAGAACATTCTAAAAGAGAGTACATTCAAAACAACATAATGACTTAAGGATAAGTTGCAACGCAGTTATAACCTGCAAACAGAGGAAGTCAGCCCCAAGGTTCTTGAGAACAGTCAAAACTGCCTGAGAACGAGCTTTCCACCTATAATAAATTATTAACAAGACTATATTCAATCACTTACTCAGATTTAGAAATCTACAGCAACTTAATAAATGGACCTTCATGGGAAGCATGAAAAGTAGACTTTAATATTTATATGCTTTCAAATGCTTTACTATGATTGCCTATATATGTTACACTGGAAATCAGGCAACCTTTCATCATTGAACATACAAAAGGAAATGTATTAGTGATAAATAATATTTACCTGACAATTAATATCTAAGTAGCAAACTGTAAAAGACAAATCATACACTGATTTCCAAATACCTAATTCAATTTTGGAAATGCAACTTAAAACAATTGAACATAGGCTGAGAGAGAGAGAGAGAGAGAGAGAGAGAGGATCTGTGTTTGTGTGTAAGAGAGAGATTGAACAAGTGTAAAAAACAACAGTCAAGGGAGTCTCACTTCTCCTCTTGATTAAAAATTAGAGTTTCCCAAATATTGAAACACCGTTTAGCACTAAAGAATATGAAATCGCCACATATGACTGGTTTTATTTCGCTCTCTTTTTTTTAGGTCATTTCACAATCTTAATTATTTATGAAAATGGTAATTTAACAGATTCAATAGAAGTGCTCAACAAAGTCCTTTACCATTCCCTACTTAGATTCAAGCTGCACAATAAAAGAAAGCACTGTTTTTTAAACAACAATATTGTATACAATATTGTATTTGTATCCAAAACAATTATGAAATATAGGACCAAAAGTCTTCTAAGAAAAGAAAACCAAAAAAAAAAAGCAAAAAAACAAAACAAAACCATATAGATTGGAACAAAAACCAAAGGAACTCTCAAGGCGGGTAAAAGTCACCATAAAAGTTTCAACAGTCATGGCTCCATCTTTAGCAAGGAAGTCAGCCTCTCTCTCAGCTATTCTATAGACCCAAGAGAAATTTACACCCATCTCTCTACTAATATCCATACTCTCATAAAATGCCAATATCTCCCCTCCCCTTCTTCCCCCATGCTCAGCCAAACAAAGAATAATAGATAAATCTCCCTCCACCAACAAATTCCCAAGTCTCTTGGACTTGGCATATCTAAGCCCTGCAAAGAAAACACCAAACTCTGCTCTAACGGCGAACCCCAAAACAAGAGGCATAGAAAAGTTGAAGACGACCTCACCTTTAGAATCTCTAAAAATGCAAACCAGCTTAAAGCTCCAAGAGTCACTTTGTATTGTCACAATATTTTTTTTTTTTTTTTTTTCATATTGTGACACACGAATCCTGACTTCGTGTCTGATAAGGACGTCAAAAAGTCAACTTCAAGATATGTGTTTACTCTTGGAGGTGGTGCCACCAATTGGAGGAGTATTAAGCAACAATGTATTGCTACCTCCACCACTGAGCTGAATACCTAGCAGCAAAAAAGCAGTATGGCACAAGAAAATTCCTCTTAGATCTTTAAATATAAACCCAACATCCTATTCTTGCGATCTCTCAAAAGATTAATCCCAAGGATATAACTACTCCAAGGTCCTTCGTACCAAAATGATTGGCCAACCAAATCTTGACCATTGATAATGCATGAATGTGATTCATATATATGCATGTTGTAGTTGCTGGAATTTTTCTAACAGCATATAGATCTGAGATCTAATGCATTATATCTCATGATTCTATGCAATGTTTTAATTTTATTAGTCATGGTTGTACTAAGACTATTTGGGGCACTTGTAAAGGGCTTTGTACTCTAAAGATTTCCCACAAATAGAAAGATTACAATGGTTTCCCTTATTAGAAATAATATGCAATCAAACTTTATGCATATTAAAACACGTTAGCAACTAGAACACATCCATTATATAATTTTGACAAGCATAAGGCATACCTGTAGAAGCTATTTAATGGAAGAATGAAATCTCTCTTATTGTTTCAAAACGAACGTGATTCGGGACTTGGCCTTCCTCTCCTTACTCCTCTCTTTAGGTGGTCATCAATGGGCAGGCCACAATCAATTTCCAAAACAATAAGAGATTAGGGTTTCTTGTGTATGGAGAGAAGAGGGGACCTTTCCTATTTATAATAAAACCTTAAGTGTCCTTTCCATTATGGACTCCTAATAAAAATGAAACTAGGCCTACATTTTAATTACCACGTATCAAAAAGCAATAGGAATAGTATCTTATGCCACAAAGGTGCACCATAACCCAATGTACTTAATTGATCACAACTTCATAATGGGCCTAGCAGTATATTCATTATACATTGTATATTCAACCCATTTTTAAGAAACCGGAAAATTAATCAATGGAAGCCACTAAATGGAAAATACTCCCAGCATTCTCCCACTTGGCAACATTGATTGTTTACATAATAATAATAAAAAATATACATATATACATTATCTTTTGCAAAGGACTCACGGGTTGTACTACTTTAGTGGCCACACAAATACATAGCCTAAATGAAAACACTTTAATATCATGATCCGCTCCAATAAGAACATCAACATCGAATCAAAGAAATCATTACATCATTTACCGACATAAGACCACTCCACGGTCACAAATGCTAACATTCTTATCAACATGGATCTACAACCATTGTGGTAAGTGTAGTAGGACAATAGCACACCAAAAGTGATCAAACTTTATGCTAAATCCATTATCGCTCCTCTTTATGGTTTCTCATGAAATCCTTTATCATTCACAAATAGAAGCCTTTATGCCTTAAAAGAGACCCACTCAAAATAGATATCAAAAATATCGTATGTGCATAGTAATAACAATAACATAAATAAAGAAAAAAAATATTTTGTTAATCAAAATAGATGCACCCTATAACTTTATGGGTCGCCTACATACCCCAATGGGAATCAAGCCAAACATAGTTCTTTACAATCATATAACTCTCACTAACCAAAAACGTCAAAGGTTTCCACAACTCCCACAATTGAAACATGCTTCTTAAAAACTTTAGAAGGAATTCCCTTAGTTAACGGATCCGCAATCATTGCCTCTCAATCTATGTGCTCTACTATTGTCTGTGCTTCCTTGACTCTATCTCTAACAACAAAATATTTAATATCCATATGCTTAGAGCCTCCTAAACTCAAATTTCTTTGAAAAGAAAACAACCGCACTATTATCAAAAAATAAATTGATTGGCTTAGAGATGTAAACCACAAATTTAAACCAATAAATCGAATTCCATAGTTCCGTACCCAAACAGCCTGCACTGTAGTTCCATAACAAGCTGTGCGTGCATATTTGAAGAAGCCACAAGGGTTTGCTTAGCACTTTTCCAAAAAATCACTCCACTAGCCATCAGAAAAACATAGCCTAAAATAGACGAGATCATTCGAATAACCAGTAAAATCTGAATCTAAATAGCCCATCACCTCAAGACAATCAGAATGCTTAAAACTAAGAATGAAATCTTTTGTCTTCTTCAAGTATCTCGTCACTTTCTTTGTTGCCTTCCAATGCTCCCGGATTGGACTTAAACCTACTAAGAACACTTACAGCATACGCAATATCAAATCTAGTGCGGACATGGGCATGCATTAAACTCCCAGAGGCACTAGTGTAAGGAATATTCTTTATAGATTCCTTTTCGATCTCATTTTTAGAACATTAATCTTTATGAAACTTATCCCATTTAATGATAGGAACATCACAAGGTGCACAATCTTTCATATCAAACTTTTCAAGGACACGCTATATGTATGCCCAATGAGAAAGTCCCAAAAATCCTTGAGATCTATTTCTATGAATCTCAGTACCAAGCACAAAAGAAGCTTCCCCAACATCTGTCATCTCAAAATTGGTAGAGAATATTGCTTGGTCTCATAAAGCAATCCCAAATCACTACTAGTAAGCAAAATATCATCAACATATAACACAAGGAAAATAGATTTACTCCCACTGACCTTGAGATAAATGCATTGGTCCACCATATTTTTAACAAAACTAAGTGATGTTACCACCTCATCAAATTTCAAGTACAATTGTCAAGATGACTGTTTAAGTCCATTTATAGACTTCTTCAACTTATACACTATATGTTCACACTCTTTCACTTCAAAACCTTTGGGTTGCCGTATGTAAACATCTTCATGAAGATCCCCATTCAAAAACGTCATCTTGACATCGACTTGATGAAGCTCTGAATCGAAATGTGCTACCAAAGCCACGATAATTCTAATAGAATCTTTTGATGAAACTGGAGAAAAGGTTTCATTATAATCAATGCCTTCCCGTTGCATAAACCCTTTAGCAGAAATCTAGCCTTGTGTCGCTCAACTTTCTATTTTGAATTTTTTTTTAGTTTGGAATACCTACTTACAGTAACCAACTGGTTTAACACCTATAGGATCCTCAACCAACTCCCAAACACAATTATGCTCCATTGAATGCATCTCATCCTCTATAGCGTCGAGCCACTTTTCAGGTTCTGGGCTAGCAATGGCCCATTTAAAACAAATACGATTGATTTAGTGACCTATATTAAAGTCACTTTCCAACAAATACACCATAAAATCATCATGCAATACAGATCTTCTCTCCCTTTAAGATCACCTAATTGGCGCAACAATGACTGGCTTAACATCTGTTGTAAAAGTTGGAAGTTCTTCTCACTGTTCTAGTTCAACACTCTCAATAGGTTGAGAAGTAACCCTTTCTTGCATGACAAGAATTGGAGTAACAACTCGTCCTGGTTCAAGAACTACTTCTCTTATGGTAGAAATCCCACTATCACCTGTGTCATTTTCCAGAAAATTTGCAATAATGAATTCAACAATTGTAGTTTCATGATTAGGACAGTAGAACCTATAGCCTTTAGATCCGTATGGATTCCAATGAAAAAACTAGGTGTGGATTTCGAGTCTAATTTCTTTTCAAAAGGATTATATAACTTAATCCCAACTTGAAAGGAGTTTTGGATACAGCCTTACTAGGAACCCTATTTAGAATGTACATGGCAGATTAAATGCTTCCCCCTATAAGGATTCAAGCAAGTGGGATATACTCATCATGCTTCTAACCATATTTTCCATAATACTCGCCACCCCAATCAGAGCTCACAACTTTAATTTGCTTCCCATACTGTTTCTCAACTTCCGTTTTAAAATTTTAAATTTATCAAAGGCATGTGACTTCTCATTCATAAAATAAATATATCCATGACATGAGAAATAATCAATAAAAGTATTAAATTATTTATTCCCACACAAAGTAGAAGATAAGGATCCACTAATATCAACTTGAATCAATTCTAAAAGACCTTCACTACAAGTAGCACCTTTCCTTTTAGTTTTGGTCAACTTTCCTCTTATGCAATCTATACAAGTGGTTAATCTTTAAAACTAAGATAGGGAAGAATTCCGTTCTTTATTAACCTTTCTATTGTTTCCCTTGAAATATGCCCTATTGTGCCACAAGGTAGAGGAATTTCTTTTATCAAGGGTCTCTTCTTTCCAACATTTTCAACATGCAAGGATTCATTGAAAGAAACCAAATTCAACTTGCATAAACCATCAAATAGGAGCCATTTCCAACTAAACGAGAATCATAAAATAAGCAAAAACTGCTATTACCAAAATTAAATGAAAATCCAGATCTATCAAGTCTTGAAACAGAAATCAAATTCTGCCTTATGGATGGTACATAAATTGTACTTTCCAAAATGAGAGAAAAACTAGACTCTAAAGATAATCTAACAATTCCAATGAATTGAACTCTATTCCCTACGAGCAGATTGACTTCCTCTTTGCTTGGCTTCCGCTTACTTACAAATCCCTGATGAATTGTTCTTCTCCAACCATGCCTTAAACTTAAGACAGTCCCTCTTCCAATGACCCTTTTTCCTATAGAATCTACACTTATTATCCTTCTTTATGTTACCTTTAGGACCTCCAAGATTGTGGGTTTAACCAAAATTCCTCTTATTGTTTGATTGTTGTGGAAATTATAACGATTGTGGAATTTGGATTTATAATTATTATAAGAAGGTCCCCTATTAGGCTGAGGCTGGGGCTAATATGTCAACTGTACACTCTCAATTATCTCATGACCAATCCTATCCTCTTCTTGAGCACACACAGAAATGAGTTCATGCAGGTCCCATTTATCCCATTGTACATTATAAGTTGACTAAACTGTGAAAAAATAGTGTTGACAGCATGATAGACAAGAAATGGTTCAGCTATGGACACTTTAAGGGCTTATAACGTAGAGGCTATGTTAATCATTTTCATAAAATATTCCCCAACTCCACTTTTATTATCACCTTTCATATTCATCAGTTTATCCATTAGGTCTCCAGTCTCAACTCAACCTTTAATCTTTATTCATTGTACGATACTTTCACCATTCACAGTAAAACTCCACTTATATCTACAACCCTTATTCTCCGTACCCAACAATGAATGCTATTCAATTCCTCATTTGGCTTCTTCACTTTGTGCCAACGCTTTTCGAAAATGTTCACTTACTAAAAGGTCAAGAAACTACAAGTTTTTTCTCTAAGTTTTGCCTTCTGATTTTATCATTTTAAGCCTTTTTCTAATATTCCCTATGCTGTTTGACAGTAAGTGATATCCATGATTGTTAATCCTCTGATTTGTTTGTCTTCATAGCTCTACCATCATAATATTCCATAATCACATCATAATTTTTTTTATCCTCTTCCCAAATTTTTCTTATTTTATTTGGGATGCTTTATTTGAGCGTCTTTTATGAATTACCTAATCAAATATGCTTGTATCAATTTTATACATATTTATGTTGTACTCAATTTTTTGTTGGCTTATCAAGGAGGGTGTGCTTATGTTGTTATCTTTATGAAAGAATAATTTTCAAAAGCTATTAGTTTTATTTCAATCACCACTTTTAGTAGAATAATTAGACAAAAAAGCACTTGATTTAATTTTTTTGACAATGTTTAATAATTTATCTGTCAAGAATCAACCACGTGTAATGCACATGCTCATTTACTAGTAAAAACAAAAATAAAATAAAAAGAAAGGCAATTCAATATAGCAAAGTTACATACTTACAAGCTGGTAGGCATTTGCGATATAATAACATATATCACATTCACATGCAACACTTGTATTTATGTGTATTATATTGACCCGTAACACAAACCAACACCCATTTTACAAGTATAAATACCTTCTCCCATTTTTCTTCCATCAGTCCTAAATTCCATGCCTTGTTATGCATTGGAGTCAAGTAATAATTTGGTATTTTCTAAGGCAAATAAAGTTTTAGTTGCTTCACAACTATACCTAATTGGGTTCAAACAAGATGCTTCAAATTATCTACATTCATAAATAAAATTAAAATTAAATAGAAAACTCCAAAGCAACTTCTTTACAAAATTAAAAATTTTAAAAAGAAAAATAATCATTTTTACTTGAGACAAGGTGATGGAGAGTGTGGAAACAGAGAACTCTTGACGTACGCCTACAAAATAGACTTCAATGTATCAGAATCAAAGCTGGAAAAAAGGTTCCACATATGAGCTAAAAGATAATATTTACCCCAATTAACAAGCATCCAAGAGATTCACATTTCATTACCTAAACTAGAGGAAGTCTCATTATTAAGATTAAAAGTAATAATATAAGACAAATGAACAATAAGGAATAAAAAAATGAACATATTTAAATAGAAAACCTATAGGGAGCAGATATTGCAACCCCATGCAACTCTAAGCCCACCCCTATTCTAAGTACACCATAATAAGTTATAAATAAACCCCATTCTTTTCCTAAAATAACCCCAAATAAGTTTGAATATAAGTGTTATCCCCACCCCAATCACAAATAATGCCTCTCTCGTCTCCCTCTCTCTCTCACGCTGGCCGCACTCTCTCATCCCACTCTCTCTCTTTCTCTCTCTCACGCCAGCCACCTTCTCTTTCTCTCACAACGTCCACCCTCTCTCTCTTACGCCGGCCACTCTCATCTCCCTCTCTCTCTCTCTCACGCCGGCCACCCTCTCTCCTCTCCCTATTTCTCACATCGGCCGACCGTGTCCCCCTCTCTCTCTCATCTCCCTCTCTCGCTCATAAGTTTTTCAAAATCCCGTGCTATTAGGTTACGCAGAACCTAACAATTTGTAATTATTACGTAGAAGACGAACGAACAATCTGGGAATGTTAGGTTGCATCCAACCTAAGAAAATCAATTTGTTAGGTTGGTTTTAACCTAACACATAATGGACGCTTTTTTTTTATTTGTTGCGTTGGTTGCAACCTAACCGGGTGCCTATGTTAGATTGTGGCAAACTTAACATTTACAAAATTTTAGGTTGAGCCAAAATTTTAGGTCGCCAGCAACCTAACAAACACGTTCGGTTAGGTCATAAGCAACGCAACAATATGGGAATGTTTGGTTGGAAGCAATGCAACAAATCCAAGAAAAACGTCCATTATGTGTTGGCTTGCTTTCAACCAAACATTCAGGGAATGTTAGGTTGGTTGCAAGTTGCAACCTAACAGACCGTGTTTGTTAGGTTATGGGCAACCTAATATTTCATAAATGTTAGGTTGGCCACAATCTAACATAGGCACTCGGTTAGGTTGCAACCAATGCAACAAATCCAAGAAAAGCGTCAATTATGTGTTAGGTTAAAACCAACCTAACAAATCAATTTTGTTAGGTTGGACGTAACCTAACATTCCCAGATTGTTAGGTCGTCTTCTACGCAACAATTAGAGATTGTTAGGTTCTGCATAACCTAACAGCACGAGATTTTGAAAAAATCAAAAAAACACCATTAAAGCTTCAAAACACTTACCTCATCACTATTGGTGGATTCATTAAGCTCCATTTTATATGCCTTTGGTTGTTAAGAGATGGAAAAATGTTTAAATCCTTAAATCCAAAAACTGAAAATTTGATGGAGAATGTGGGTTTGTATGGGATGGTGGAAGAGAAGGAAGAAAAATAAGGAAGATGGATAAAATTTAACTAAATAGAAGGAAAAGAAGTAGAGTTCAAATAGGGGATTAGGGTTTGTAAGGAAGGAGGAAATGGAGGTTTGAAGGAGATGATGGTGCATAAGAATGGGGATAGTTGGGGTGAACTTAGTATTTCAGTTAGGATATATGTTAGGCATTTTAGATTTGTACTTGTTCTAAATGGTAAAATCATTTGAGGGCATTTTTGGAAACATAAAAATTGGGGTTGGCTTAAAGTTACCTGGGGTTGGAATATCAGTCCCCAAACCTATATTATTCCAAAAGGAGGAGTGAGGACAAAGCAATTTTAACATTAAAAAGAAATGGAAGGGTTTTGTAACATAAATCCATAATGTCATGAATTCACAACGATGTTTTCCAAGATATATCATATATGTCTGTTTATATATGGAGGTGCAAAGCACAAGAAGCATTTCATGTGTGCAACTCCATCAAAGACAAGCCAAATGTATTTGGGCCCATCCTTTAAAGGCAAGATGGAAAATGAAGGACTGCCCAAAGAACTAAATTATCACAGTAGAAAAGGTCAGATTACTATGCAAAATAGGTGCAAATAAAAGATGAATTTAAGGAGATAATATTATAACATAGGATTATATATATGCTAAACAGATTATGAAATTCCTCACATGCTGATTTTCTGATAGATTAAATTTGTCTGGATATCCATAATCAAGTCATGGACTAGGACTCTTTGCTAGTTTAGGAAACACAAGTCCTAGGTTGGTGGAAAATGTATTTGTTTTCCCTAATATGAATTCAGAGATTTGTCATGATTTAGGTTGAGGTAGAAACAGTGGACAGGACACAGCATAGCAAACCCTAGATAGGATTTGGTAAAAACATGTCTGGGTTGGAGTTCCTTTTTAGGACTTTTAGCCCTCTACTTGAATGTGTTAGAATTTAGGGAGAGAAAGCCCAAGGGAAGCTGCTCTATCATTCAATATGAAAAAGATACAAGAAAGATTCAAGAGGTTAATTAATAAAACCCTACTAAAAGAAAAGACCAAACTACCCCTATACTAATTAAGACATAAAATAGCACAAAATACATCTCAAAACCCCCACCCCCTCCCCTCAAACTCATGATGCAAGCCCAAAGTGCATTGAGAGTTTGTCAACAACAAACCAATATCGAACTGAGGTATGAGTCTTGGTGAAGAAGTCGCCAACTTGAAGAGCGAACGAAATAAAAGGAAACTGAATAGTCCCCAATTGAAGATTAAAATATCCACAAAGTGGGAAGTCATTAATAAGAGTATTAAAGTATTTATTCCCACACAAAGTAGAAGATAAGGATCTACCAATATCAGTGTGAATCAATTCCAAAAGACCTTCACTGCAAGTAGCACCTTTGCTTTTAGTTTTGGTCAACTTTCTTCTTATGCAATCTATACAAGTGCTAAAATCTTTAACATTAAGATAGGAAAGAATTCAGTTCTTTATTAACCTTTCTATTCTTTCCCTTGAAAAATGCCCTATTGTGCCACAAGGTAGAGGAATTTTCTTTTATCAAGGGTATTTTCTTTCCAACATTTTCAACATGCAAGAATTCATTAAAAGAAACCAAATTCAACCAGTATAAACCAGCACATAGAGAGCCATTTCCAACTAAACGAGAATCATAAAATAACCGGAAACTGCTATTACCAAAACTAAATGGAAATCCAAATCTATCAAGTCTTGAAACAGAAAAAAAATTCCGCCTCATGGATAGTACATAAATTGTATTTTACAAAACCAGAGAAAAACTAGACTCTAAAGATCATCTAAGAATTCCAATGAATTCAACTTCAACTTGAACTCCATTCCCAACAAACAAGTTAACTTCCTCCTTGCTTGGCTTCTGCTTGGTTACGAAGGTTAATGAATTGTTCTTCTCCAACCATGCCTTATGCCTTAAACTTAGGACAGTCCCTATTCCAATGACCCTTTTTTCTTGCAGAACCAACATTTATCATCCTTTTTTATGTTACCTTTAGGGCCTCCAAGATTGTGGGTTTAACCTTAATTCCTCTTATTGTTTGATTGTTGTGGGAATTATTACGATTGTGGAATTTGGACTTATAATTATTATGAGAGGGTCCCCTATTAGGTCAAGGCTAAAAGGTCAACTGTGCACTCTCAATTGACCCGTGACTAATCCTATCCTCTTCTTCACCTCATCATAGACCATACCATCCACATATAGGAGAATAACAACCAAGCCATAAGAGGTGTAGCAAAAGAACAAAGCATAATCATAGGCACTAGATTGAAAACCAATCTGGGAGATGGTTGACTGAAAGCACTCATACTAGACACGAGGAGGCTGCTTCGGACCGTAAAGAGCACATCAAAGACAATACACATGATTAGGAGGATAGGGAAGACCGGGTGGAGGGTGCATGTACACCTCTTCTATAGATTTCCATTATGAAAAAGCATTTTTTACATCAAGTTGGAAAAACTTCTAGTGACGAACAGAAGTAACAGATAGAAGAGTGAGAACAGTATTCCTTTTGGCAACAGAGGCAAATGTCTCCTCATAATCAACAACGTATTCCCGTGAGAACCTTTTAGCCACAAGACGAGCTTTGTAGTGCTCCAAGGAACCATTAAATTAGTCTTCACCTTATAGACACACTTGCAGCCAATGACATTTTTACCTGCAGCCAATGAAATTTTTACCTGCAAGGCAAAGGAACTAACTCCCAATTACCCATTTTATATAAAGCGGTGAGTTTATCTTGCATAGCATCAATCCAATAAGAGTCGATACAGGCTTCCTTATAAGAACAAGATTCAAAATAGGAATGAATAGAAGTGAAAAACTATGAAAGGAAAAAAGAAAAACAGGTATTAGAAAAACCAAGCCTTACTTGGGGACAATGAACACGTTAAAGGCAATGTTGTTCAAGAGGGACATCACCAACAAAGACAGAACTATGCAAACCTGAGTGAACAGGAGACAAGGCCAAGGCAGAAGACTGAGAAGATAATGCTAACAAAACTGAAACTGCTCAAAAAGTGAAGGTACTATAGAAGTAGGCGCAGTGCTGCCAAAAGTAACTAAAGTGACAAGTCCGACACGTGGGCAGAAAGATGAAGTAGACTTCCAAGGAGGATATTGAGCACGAGAGCGATGAGACTGATCAATCAATCTAGGACAAGCAGACTTCTAGTGAAATTTCTGATGGCAAGGCACACTCTTCCACTGCCATGTAGGACTGGGCACATGGACTTGGCACCTCACCTCACCCTATTCATTTTGGCCTCTCATGCCTCAAGAGTCTTGGCTTTCGGCTCTTGGTCACCATATATAGGTACTTACAATATGTGACTAAATAAGAGAAACTTAGTTATATTGGTTTGGCCATATGCAATGAATAACGATAATGCACCAATAAGGACTAATATGATCCAAGTTAAAGGCACTTGAAGGACCAAGCAAGGCTAAAGACAAAATAAGTTGAGGTACTCAAAATATCGAATGGCCTAGAATATGATAAGCATGTGGTTCTTAATAACACAGGAACAAGTTTCCAACCCCAAATAGTCAGAGCAAGATTTAGCTTAAATTGACTTGCATATGAAAGAAGAAAATTTAACATTAAGGCTGAAAAAAAATTTGACAGCTAAATGATGGTGATAAATTTTTCATACCTGAGCTAATATGTTATATGAGACAACACGGAATCTGAAGCCTGTAAGATCAAAATAACATGGATATCTTAGATTGAGAATTACAAGCTTAAAAGCGGTGCATATTTTATTTTTATTTCTAATTGAATTTCTTATAGAGATAAATGTAATCACAAAGTAAAGTTCTTCCATGAATCAGACAAAGGGAGGACGTAACAGCCAATCTGCTAGTCCAAACCGATGCAATTGTCTTGGATTTTAAACCAAGCAAGATAGAATACAGTTAAAAAGGAAGTTCAAATCAAAAAATTTAGTGGCATTCAGTCTATTTGACATCTTTGGACCCAATATGGACCCAAACTTTATATTGGTTTATTTGTCCAAAAAAAATTGCAAATCTACCTTAATGAACCAGTGATTATGCTAAAAATTCATAAATTCAATGACTAGAACTGTGGGTGCAAATAGCACCCGTTTAAACCATAGAGATGCACACCCCGAACAATGTTAAGAACACTCGCGATCATCAAAACTAACATTTTACACCCACAATCATCAAAACTATCATTCTAAGCCTAAGGGCAAAATTACATTTTATTTTTTATTTTATTTTTTATAAGATGAAAAAAAACTAAAAGAAAGAAGGAATAAAACTAAAAGAAGAGTGATAATAAAAGAACTATAGGATAAGTAAACAATGTCATGGATCAGAGAGAGGCTTTTAGCACTAGGCCTTCAAATAAACAACTCAAATTAGTTCCACAGTTGGTTCCACTCAGCCTTCCCATTAACAACAATCAAAATAGAGAAAACTTGTAAGCATACTCTTATTTTTCCTTTTGCTGCAAATGAAAGAAAACCAAAAAAAAAAAAAAAAAAAAAAAAAAAAAAAAAAAAAAAAAAAAAAACAATACAGGCCCAAGAGAGGGAAAGGAAAAAAGTAGAAGAATCATTTCAAGCACTATAAAAACAAAACAAAAAGGAGCCCAGAAAGAGAGAAGATTACATAGTTTTTCACTCCCATCTTACACAGTTTTTCACTCCCATCTGCCATATCATAATTGCACTGGAATGAACTCTTCCGATTGAAGAGCATAGGAACCACAATATTAATGTCACAGCTAAGCATTTAAAAATATTTCTCCAACATAATACAAAGATTTAGAAGGTGACAAATATTTAATTTAAAAAAAATAAAAATAAAAATATGCTGACAAAGAAAGAAAAGAGAACACAAACATCTAGAGATCAAGAAATCCACATAGTAGTAATTAAAAAAGCTCTTAAAAACCTATATAAGATAAACTACAATGTAAAACCAAAGCATCAGATAGATATACACTTGCCATCAGGGTTGCTTCTTGAATGAATATCATTCTCTTCCACAGAAATGAATTTTGGACATATTGGTGTGACCATTGTGCTCATTTTGCCCAAACAAATACTTCTGCAAATTTAAACACTAAAGTTTCAATCTTAAGGATAACCACACTCTCATATTTCTTTGAGACGTTAAAATCTCATTGCCAGCATCACCAACAATTATTCTGAATAGAAAAAGAATCAACCTTAAATCTATTTGGCAATGTCAATGACAGTTCATATTTCCATACATTGTTATAATAGTAGTGCATTATCTACCCAGAAATAGAGATAAAAGACAATAACAGTCAATATTTTATAGCTGCCACTCCAAACCCAACCTATTCTAACATTCTAAGCTTTCATTAACATCCTCTATTTTCTCAGTACGCAAGCAGAGCATGAGTGGAACATTCTCTGTTGTGGTGATAAGTACATTACTAAGATCATAAAAGAAGCATAAAGCTATGTTTGTCTAAAAGAGGGCAGCGACCTCAGCACACCACTTTTAGCTCATTTCACTCGACATTACTAGTGCATTAATTTAGCTCATTTCACTCCACATTACTAGTGCATGAAAATTAATAAACACATGGAAAATAAAGTGTAAGAAACTAAATGTGAAGTGCCAACAGCAATAAACACATGAAAATTACTAAAGAGGGCAGCGACCTCAGCACACCACTTTTAGCTTATTTCACTCCACATTACTAGTGCATGAAAATTAATAAACACATGGAAAATAAAGTGCAAGAAACTAAATGTGAAGTGCCAATAGCAATAAACAAAACTGAAGTCGAGAACAAAGCAATTTCAATTTTTGCTTAGTTACTGAAGCACTGTTTTGCACGCTTTTAAAAAAATTTCAAACAATGCAATAAAAACTTCCATGAGGCACGAATTTTGTTATTAATTTGAGAGATGAGCTCACTCACATACATACATACATACATACATACATGTATATATAACATACTTTTCAGATTCATGCTGCTATACGGACAAATTCGGTAAACCAATTATGCAAATTCAAACCTCAATTATAAAAAATAAAAATAAAAAAGAACATGGAATCTCATTCTGAAGGGCCAAGTGCAAGTTAACTTCACCATAAATTTTCTCCTTTCTTTCTTTTTTTCTTTTTTTCTTTTTGTGTTAATAAGAAAACAACCACCGAGCTTTAAAATAAACAAGGTAGTAGTAATAATAAATAAAAATAAAGTAACCAAGCTTTAATAGTTCTTGGATAGTTTTGTGGTTTTGGAATATAATGTCAAATTAAACTAATGGCATAAAGTTCCCTATTAAGACATGCTCAAGCGCACACATGATATACCATCACCCCCACCCCCAAAAACAAAAAATAAAATAAATAAATAATAATAATAATAACAAGTTTTCTTTGAACAATAACAAGAACAAAACCAGAATATGAATACGAGTTGGCGATAAGCACAATGTATCTCAACAGCAATAAAAACACACATAGAGAGAGATACGGTTCCAGTAAATCTAATTCACTAAGCAAACAGTTAGAACTAAAGAGCCATGAAGATAGAAATCTTTCAAAAATCACACGCCTTCGAAAGGATGAAACAGGGAGGCGAGGGAGCACATAAACACCCTTTAACATGATATAAATATATATATATATATATATATATATATATATATAGAGAGAGAGAGAGAGAGAGAGAGAGAGAGAGTTCGTGTTTTGAATTTGAGCCAACAAACGTGCTTATTTATGCATACGAGCTGTTTGTTTGTTGTTTTAGAGTGGGAAATATAACAATAACAAGCATTGAAAGGGATAGGCATTAGAGAATCATACCATACCAGGAAGAAGGGTTGATCCGGTTGGATCATCTGGGGCGAGAATGGAAATTTGACAATTTGTGCCCGTTTGGACTGAGAAGCAAAAGCCAAAAAGCTGCTTCTCATCATCAAAAGTTGCTTGTGCACCGTTCGGCACCAAAAAAAAAAAAAAAAAAACAGCTTCTAAAATCAGAAAAAAGCCAAAGAAGCTGAAGAATCACCCAGTTGGGTGATTTTCCTTAAAGTAATTCTGCTTTTGATATCATTCATTTCCTAATACCAATATTGCCCTTACAAAAATAACTAAAACAATTTTCTTTCCCTTCATATCCCCCACATAATAACCTAACACATTCGTTAGTTTTCTCATAAACCAACCGTTGGATCACTGTAATTTTTTGCAGGCATGACAAACATAATACGAGCATCTAATCCAACGGTCGATTTCTCAAAAGACCTATCTCATCTACCCTATTGAGGAGTGGACCGCTAATTTAAACCCCAAATTATAATTATAAATAAGATTATTTAAATTATTTAAATTATTTATTATTTTTATCATTCATATTATTCATTAAATAATATTATTCATATTATTTATCCTTATAAATAAAATTATTTATAATTTTATTGCCAAGAGTAATTTTGTCAATTCATAATTAAAAGCAACTTCTTCATATGGTATCCAAACAGGTAATAAAAACACTTCTAGTGCCAAAAGCACTTAAAGATACAGTAATATCCAAACGCAGCTAACTTCTGTTTATGTTTCCCTATCGATTTAGGCAAGGATGATTTTACAATACCTTCTCCTAGTTTGTAAAAATTCTCTACATTAACCTATATTTTCATAATTTACCAAAAAAAAAAATTTGACCAAAATACCCTTCACATAACATAATACCCACATTTACATTGAAATCCCAATTTTGTAAATAATCCACAATCCCTCAAATTGCATATAATCCTCTATTTATAATATAATCCCCAATTTTAGTAATGTCAAATCACATTAATTATGCCATGATTATATCACAAATAAATCTTTAAAGAAAATAATGGAAAGACAAAAGGGGCATTGGGGAACATAAATTAATTTGGGGATTATGGTTTAATACGGGAATCGGGGGTCATGAATTAATTTGGGGGTGGGGCTATATACAGCACACCTTTTACTATGAGCAACCCATTTTCTAAGTACAACCCACTGTAAACCCGCCACCTCGCTTTGTTTTGGAATTAGAATAACTATCATCATGGATTGTAGATAATTCATTATCCTTCTCTATTTATCATACTCTATTTATCTACTTGTTTATCATTCTCTATTATTCGTTCAAAATCATCTAATCCTAATCATCCTTCTCTATTGTGGGAGTCCACTTAGATTGGGTTTTGAAAAAAGGAAATGAGTTTGAGAAAAACGAGGAGTCACCACCTTATTTTTAAGGAATAAGGAAACCATAAAAAAGAGTTTTATTTTCAATAAAACAGTGACTCCATATTTTAAGGAAAAGCAAGTCTTCAAACCAAAATTGGATTCGGGGGCTAGGTTATGAGATAGGAAGGTTACAGAACGCATCTTGTAGGCACCTATCTCAGCTTAATTAAAGGTTTCCTAATTACTTTTGGGCTTTATCAAAATCTTATAAAAACAACCCTAATTATCTAATCAACCAAGAAATATATGAATAAAGGCAATTTCCATGAATAATCCTAAGTTTCCAAAATATTACGCCTACGAACCCGATCCAAAACATATTATGGATATACACCCATTAATTTTTTTTTGGACGAAATTACCTTTAAAATTGAAGTTTGACCAATTTGTACAGAATCACCAATTTTATGTATAATCCCAAAAAATAAATAGAATCCCCAATCCCCAATTTATCTAATAATCACCAATATTGTTAAGAATCCCCAATCCACTTTATGCCACATCAACATTTAATGCTAGTCATTCAATATACCTCGAATTTTTGTACAGGATCCCCAATTTTATGTATAATCCCCAAAAATAAACAGAATCCCCAATCCCCAATTTATTTAATAATCACCAATATTGTCAAGAATCCCCAATCCACTTTATGTCACGTCAGCATTTAATGCAGGTCATTCAATGTCCCCCGAATGTTTTGTACAGAATCCCCAATTTTATGTATAATCCCCAAAAATAAACAGAACCCCCAATCCCCAATTTGTCTAATAATCACCAATATTGTTAAGAATCTCCAATTCACTTTATGTCACGTCAACATCATGCATGTCATTCATTCAGTTTGAGCTTTCCAAAAATATCAAATCAATCAAATCTTGTCTACTCTATTGGGTATTCTTAATAATATTGGGGATTGGTGATTATTTAAAATTTTGGTGATCCTTTGTAATATTGGGAATTGTGGATTATACACAAAATTGGGGATTGTGTTGATTATTGGTGACTCTTCGATTTTTTTTAATTCATCCGTACAAAAATTTTGACCATTTCAATGGTCAAATTGTAAATACCCATATGAGTGGAGGGTATTTATGTCCTAAAAATATATTTGCGTATTTAGTTTTGGATCGGATTCGTAGGCTTAATATTTTGGAAACTTAGGATTATTCATGAAAATTGCCCTATGAATAATAATACATAAATAATAATAATAGATAATAATAAAAAAAAACAAACACAATCCTAAAGACATTAGGAGACACACAGTCATCCTAAGGGTGGACTTGCGCCCTATTGGCTGCCTACGTACTTTACCAGTGTCCTGATAGAGATCAAAGTTCATCGTAGTTCGAATACCTAAGACTCGTCCTAAGATAGGGAACTACCTTCAATTATCTTTTAAAGTCTATTTAGAATTCTAATCTGAAGAGACCTCTTATTCAAACACAATTCTTTCTAAAAAACAATTCTTTTCAAAATACAATTCTTTTCTTATCCAAATTTCTTTTAAGATAGTCTCTTCTAGATTAGACTTCTAACCAAATTCTAAAACAATAATTGAAGATAATACCTTATCTTAAGGGAGTCCTAAGGAAGTGCAAACACTTCCCTTAATCTTAGGGTATCTAGAACACCTTTCCTACTTGTATCTAAACTTTAACATGAATAACGACACATCCTAAGCATGTTCCTAAACAAGAAAACCAATGCAAACACAACTCTAGCATATAAAGGACTCTAATAATGATGCAAAAAATGACCTTAACCATTTCTAGGTTGTCCTAGACTTGATTTATAGCCTAAATGCCTAAAAAATAAATTAAACTAAAGTGATTAAATGATGTTTAAGCCACTGGACATCAACAAGAACAATGCATGCTTCTTTTTTTTTTTTTGTTGGATAATTAAGAAATATATTCCAAAAAACAAGATAAAACAATGAAGATCAAGGCAAGAGCTCAACAAATGACAGAGCTCAGCAACAAACCTAGCCTACAACAAAACACAATAAGCCAAGAGACTAGGAAGGAAACAACAATACAAAAAAGCTAGCCAAATTTTCCTCTAGCTTTCTGACATAAATGAATTTGAGTCTTAAGTTTGGCCTTGAGAGACTCTCTCGAACTGGGAGCTTCCTCCCTCAAAGCAGTGGCATCCACTTCACCAATAAGATTGGGCTCTAAATCAGAATCCTCCAAAACATTAGTATCAAAAGCACTAAACCTGTTACTAGAAACCGATTGAGAAATAACCGACTGAATATCCTTGACCAATTTACCTTTATGCTTGGATCTCGAGACTTCTTGCCATTGATCTAAACCCTCAGCAGTATGAAGACTGACATTCTGAGTTCTTTTCACCCTCCAAACAGGGGTAGGAATAACATGCTTTTGAGAGGGAGGGGAGAGGGGACACTTATGCAAAGAATGACCAAACACCTTGCATTTCCCACAACGAGGGGGGTTCCAAGGAAGTTCAACACCAACTTCCACAATTTCACTATTTCCTAAATTCAAACTCACAGATTTAGGGATATCCTTGCTAGCATCAATCTCAACACAAATGCGAGGTTTACTAATTCAAATGGGACCCTAATCCCCATTAAGAATTCAAATTTTGAATTCTCGAATCCTATAGAGGGTGTATGGGATTTGATAAAATAGTGGGAGACACCATAAAACTAAAGACCAAGTTATTATGGTTTAGTGAAATATATATTAATCTGTTACTTAATTTTGTAGATATCATGGTTAGACTCAAACAAATATCTGAAACTGAATTTGACTATTGTTTGACTGAATCTTGTAACAATGAGCCGTCTAAAGAATTAGGAATCGTTCCTAGTTCAGGGTTTTATCTATCAGTTAGCTCTGCTTACTCTTGGGTATTGGTGAAAGAATACGTCATGGGAACGCAGTGGAAAGTAAACAATAAAACTTTCCCATTGTATTCATCCAAGAATCGAACTCAAACTATAAAACGAGTCTAAACAATTAAACAATATATTAATAAAAGCTTACTTGATGTTCCTTTGATGATTGTCCTCCAATCCTTTGCCGTGAATCCTCGCAACCTCGAGCTCCAAAAATATGGAAGCCTCTAATGAAGTCCACACAAGCCTAAGACTCCTTGAACTCCTTGATCTCCACAACTCTTGAAGAGAATGCAAGCTTGAGAGGGAGAGAGAGAGAGTGGCGGCAATGAGAGAGAGTGGCGGCAATGAGAGAGAGTGAGGCTCACTTGGAGTTGGTTTTTGAAACC
>JAESVK010000668.1:224939-236778 GCA_017140935.1 Hamamelis virginiana | reverse complement strand
TCTCATCCCTTTTTCAAAAAACCCTATCTTGAGTGGATAATAGAGAATGATAAACGTGGATAATAGAGAAGGATAAATCGAGACGGATAAACATCATCCACAATCCACTGAAGATAAACATCACCCCAAGAGTGAACGAGAGAGGCCTCCCGATCCAGGTTGGCTGGTTCACACTTAGATCTTAATATATTTCTCATACTTGAATTTTAAAAGTTTCGTTTTCAAAATTTTGGAACCCCCTAAAATAATATCCCAGCTCTGCCCTTGTATATAGTCATCCATCCTCTCTTCTCTTTCTTTATGAGTCTTTTATAAGTTTCTTTTTATGAGTTTATTGGGTAAAGTAAGGTGTTGTGTGGAGCTTCCATCTTCTCATAGTTGTCCAGACTTGGAGAAGATAACAGTGAATGGTTGGGCTATTGTATCCTGGAGGCGTCGTACTCGTGAACGATTGCATCAGATATATCCGTAGTGGTGCGAACCATCTTAAAGAGAGTGGCCTAGTTCACATCTCAACCCTTCCGTACGTCACTTTTTCACAGTGGTTCACTATGTTATTTGAGGTAATATCTATCTATTATATATTACAGAGACAATATTTATGCATTAGTTCCAACAATTAAGTTGCACCTCATTGGCTCATTCATCATTCAATCTAGTAAAATATTGTTTTATTTCAGAACTCTTTTTGCATTGTACTGGACAAAAATGCTCCTTAGATAAAAGAAAAAACTATAAAACCAGAAACTTTAACCCGAAATTAAAAACTACCATGATGTGTCTTGCTTTGAGTGGTGGGTCTCTCATCTCAAACTTCTTTTCTCTTTTTTACACACCACTCAAACCACAACACGTTAGGGTGATTTTTAATTTCAGGTTAAAGTGTCGGGTGATATAGAATTATTGCAGATAAAAATAACTAAAATCTCTCTGTAAAAACCCTTTAAATGCCTTGCCCTTAGTTTTTGCTAGGGCTTTTTGCTGCAAAAAAACGCTTCCTCGTCCAAAAATTCTAATGACTAAAAAAAAGCAAGATTTTCATCATTGGAGGGACAGTAAAAATCTATAACTATATATATATATATATATATATATATATATATATATATATATATATGGAGAGAGAGAGAGAGATTCATGGTAGGTTTTTTTCTCCAAATTAGGGGTATGCCTAGGTCAGTTGGGGGAAGGTGAGGGGTAAAACCACCAACCAACCCGCTCTTGGTGGGTGGCTAATCCTCCCAATCGCTAACCAACATGCACACCTTAATAATCGGTGGGTTGGTTGAATATATAGGCAAGTTTCAACCATGGGTTGTGCGGCTCAAGTCATACTATTTTTTTTATTTATAAACACTTAAAGTCCCTAAAATCATTTTAACAAACAAAGGCACCTCAAATTCTTATCTAACAATGCAATAGTGTATTCTTTAATGATTAAACTATAATCCAAACAAAATTTCCAATACTAATAACCTAAAGTGCCAAAACAAAATACCCTACAACAATAAAAACTACTAATTAAATATATAATAAGAAAAGTTCTTTGTTATTAAAAAATTTTACAAACAAGCATATGTTTTCACATTCAAAATTGCAAGCAAATCTAACAAAATAAGTGCATTTTTAAATTCACAATAAAAATCTCTATAGAAATAAAAAATAATTTTTATTTATATAAAATAAACAAAAATGAAATGGTAAGGGAATTTTAGGAATTTAGGGTTTGTATTTTATAAGTTTAAATTAGTAATGAAATTTATTTATATAAATATATTATTTATTTATATATAATTAGTTGGCGGGTGAGGTTGGGTCTAGGATGGGTTACCACTTTTGCACCCACCAACCGAATCAATCCACAAAAAAATGATCAAATTCACCCAATCCAACTGCTGTAACTATGGTTTGCGAGTGGGGTCGGGTTGGACAGATTTTTGCACCCCTACTCCAAATCCTAACTTTCCCAAAATGTTAGCGTATCTTTCACATGCTACCTCGTATTTTTAGGACTTATCACCAATTATCCCAATATATAATTGGTCAAGGTACCTAATTAATTTACCTTTTTTTTTTTCCCCCAAAAGATCTCACTTTATTAGAAAGAAAAGAAACAATCAAAGGGCCTTATCTGCCTCCAACACAAACCTTCCATACACACGCAGACAAACTACTATAAGCAAAAGCAAATCTCCAAGATTTCAAGTGTTGCAATGTAATTGTTTTTTATAATAGATAAATTGCACAAAATCCCCTCGAATAATAGGTTAATTTTACAAAATTCTCTCGAAGTTTAAAACTAAACAAATAATCCCCCTAAATTATAAGTCAAAATTTTAAAACTTTTAAGGCTCAACTTTAAAACTCAACAAAATGCCTATCCCCCGAAATGGGGATCGATTAGCATTTTAGCTAACAAAAAATCACTCGATTGAAGGGTTTTCTTTCTGGTTCGGCTCAATATTTGTCCTAAACTAAGGCTTTGCCGACCGATGCTCTCAGCAACTTAGCCAGCTTACTCAAATCCATAATTTAGGATAGGTGGGTGTAGGTCAGTAGGTCTAATGCTCTAAGCTCACAACTTGCTGCGGGCCGTAGAGAAACTGGTCCACTGATGTGATCCATTACAAGTAGATAAAAGCCCAATGTTGGGACCTGCAAAAGCTCTAAAGACTTAACTCACAAAGTGAAATGGGCCATATCTCAACTTATAAGGCCCACCCCACATGGGGGCTAACTTGACAGGTTGGGTCCAAAAGGGTTGGTTTAAACTTTAAATTCATGACAGGTCCAAGTCTGTCCAACTTGTTATATACTTTACAAATTATAAAGAGTTTCTTATAAATATAAAGCCCTATTTTCTTAAAAAGAGAAAGAAACAAAACACGAAAAATCAAATGGTGTCATTCAATTGCGTTTTTAAAATTTTGAAAATAATTTTACAATAAATAAAGCCCTATTTTCTTTGAACAAACAAAACCTAAAATTAAAAAGAAAAAAAAAAAAACTCCAAAAATTCTCAAAATGTAATTATTTTGATACAACGAATAAAACCTTGTTTGTTTGCGACAAGTCACAACACAACAAGGTTAGAAATTGCATGAGCTCCTTCGAGCCTGACTCACACGCTGACACACTAACTTTAAAACGAGAAGTTACGTGGCCGGCGCGTAGAGCTGTTGGTTTTGTCGCCACTACTTAATTCATTCAGATTTGAGAGAGAGAGAGAGGCGTATAGAGAGAGAAGATAGAGATCCAAATTGGCGCCCCTTTTTTCTCTCGTCATTTTCACTTTCTCTCTCTAAAACTTGCATCACGATTTATGATATACATGAAAGAAAAAGTTATATAGATTTCATCATTTAAATATATAATAGATAATAGATATATATCTATATATATATATATATATATATATATATAGAGAGAGAGAGAGAGAGAGAGAGAGAGAGAGAGAGTGTGTGCTTAAGTGCTTGTATCGCCATGTCTGTGCGTAGGAGAACCTTGCTCAAGGTTATCGTTCTCGGCGACAGTGGGTACGCTTCTAGGTTTTCTCTAATTATTTTTTTTTTTGACTTGTGGAAATGAATTTTCTGAACTGTAATATATTTTTGTTTGTGGATGTCAGGGTCGGCAAGACGTCCCTGATGAATCAGTATCCTTTAAAAATTATGATTTGATCTGTGAGATACGTTGTCCTCTGTTTTATTTCATTCTAGTTCCTCGAATTTTGGAGATCGAGGTTTCTCTGTTTCATATGTTTTGCTTTTGTTATTGTGCTAAATTTCACTCGACATTAAGCGGGATTCTGATTATGGATCAGATTGTGCATTGTTCTTGATCTTTTGATATTTGGAGGTTCAATATTGATAATAGAAAGATTATAGCTACATTTCAGTTTATTGTGTATCTATACTGTTGTATTGAGGAAAAAGCCTACTTTTGAGCACACTGTAAAATATGAAATAGAAAAGGCCACTTTTGAAATTGATGGATAATGGGGTTTGTTGCGCTTTGAAATTGAAGGTAGAAATGATTCTAGATTATCGTTTTCAATAGAAAAGGGCGCCTCTTGCTATATAGCTCTTAATTACTGCATTGTTGTCTCTTTCTGCAATTTAAGGACCCAATTATGTGTGCATAGTGCATGCCATCCTCAGAGACCAATTAGTGTATTATGTTGCTTCAAATTATTCTGTGCGTGTCATTAACTGCTTATCTAGATATGTACATAAGAAGTTCAGTCAGCAATATAAAGCTACAATTGGTGCCGACTTTGTGACCAAGGAACTCCAGATTGACGACAGGCTTGTCACTTTACAAGTGGGTTTTCTAGTTCAAGGGTATTTTTTTTAATCTGCCATATGGTTTTATTTTTAGAATATTCTTAATGGGTATGTTTTTTCTGAAATATTGTGTCTTTGTATTGGTAGATATGGGACACAGCTGGGCAGGAAAGGTTTCAGAGTCTTGGTGTTGCATTTTATAGAGGGGCAGATTGCTGTGTTCTAGTTTATGACGTTAATGTGATGAGGTCGTTTGATACTCTTGACAATTGGCATGAAGAGTTTCTCAAACAGGTTTATGATTTCTTCCCTGATTCCTTCTTTCTTTGTTGCTTTCAGTGATTTACTAGCTAATATTTTATAAGACCTTCAATATTTGTTTTCAATATCTTATAAGCCCTTTGGTTGCTTTCTTTTTTATTTATTTATATATTTATTTAATTTTTTAATTTATTATTTTTTCAATCTCAGGGCATATTCCTGTTGATGTTTGGGCATATTCCTGTTGATATTTGGGCCTAAACTAGTCATTAGGGATAGACGAAATTGTTTGCAAAATTCGTCCATCAAATAGTTAGGGTGCTAAGGTTCAATCCCAGGTCCTCTACATCTTGAGGCATGGTCTTTGACCTCCTGAGCAACCTTGATGGTTCCCTCGAATTGCTTGAGAACTATTTTTTTATATAAGTTGGAATCAGGATGGTTGACAGTTCCAGCACTTCCCACATACCACCTGGTTTGGGTTTGAAAAATTTTGATTTTGTTAAGGATTATTTGGGTGTTCCCATGCCCAGTTATTGTTGATCTTTACTCCTTGTGGTATCCTTTGCTTTTGTCTGGCTGATTTATAAGGAACAAAACTGTAGAATATCTGACAATGTTGTGGCTTTAGTGGAGATTATATCTCCATTTTTTTTCTTGCCTTATGCAATTTCTTGGAAGGACAAAAGAATAGATGTTTTAAATTCTTTTATAGCATTCTAAAAAGAAACAATTTCCTAATTTCTAATTGAATTAGGGTCTCATTTAAGTTTAGTTCTCAAAACTTTCTATGAAAAAGGCCTTTTTCTCTTAGTTTTTCTGTTTCAATTATTCTGTTTTCTAGTACCTCATCACATGAAATCAATTTTAGTTTTAAAATTTTAAAAAGAAAGTCTACCCCTTTTTTCATCCTTTTTCGTATAACTGAGTTTACTTTATAAAATTACCCTTAAAAAGTAAAACTTAAAGAATAATAACTAATAAAAAACAAGAATACTCTGCTTATTTCAATACTGTAACGGCTACTAAAAAAACGCCCTTATTTTTCTCACCTACCCCCCCCAATCCCAAACAAAAAAAGAAAAAAGAAAAAAACAATATCCACCAGCACAAGTTCTTATAGAAACTTTGTTCAGCAATAATTTTATTTCATATAGAAAGCTTGAAGAAATGTAACAAAAAATTTCATGTGCGATGCATGTAACCCACGAACTAGTTATTAGATTAAGGCTACATAATCCTATAATATAGGCCATGTCAGGGTCAACAAAGCCTTTTCTTCCTTGTAGGACTCCTAACAAAACATATTAAGAAAACAAATTTATAAATGAAGCTCCTCTACTTAGCATATTTCAAGCCTAATAAATTTTAGGTACTTAAAAATATTCATTTAAAATGGAATAAAAGAACCCCCAAATATTTCTTTGGCTAAGTCAAGCAGACCAACCCTAAGGTTGTCCAAGCTTACATAAAATTCCAGTTGGGTTGCTAAACACGACAGATAGATAGGCTATGATCATATATTATGGGTTGGGCTGACCAATGCCTTCTGCATCATTCTTCAGTTGCTGAAGTTGGAAAAGAAATTTGATTTTGAACTGAAGTGTTGAAGAATTATGTGACACTCCTACTTGTGCAATCTTTCATGTCTTGAAAATTCTGTCTTGTTGAATTGCACAATCGAAGCCTTTCATCATTGATCTTAAACGTTATATTTTTCAAAACAGAGAAGAATCTCTAGTTTTGGTGCCAATATACCATCATGTTGGTATAAATGAATTGCTAGCAAAGCCTTTGCACTTACATCTAGAAAAAAAATGTAGGGATCTGAAGAGGCATGCAAGTTTCTTTGTTGACTTGAATTCCAAAGAGGCAAAAGTCAAACTTGTACTATTGCACTGTCATTTTTTCCTTTGTTGTCTTTGTTGCGTGATAGAGTAAGAGATGCATGGGTGATCTTGTTTTTGAACACACTGACTGTTGTGGTTTGCTAGTAGATCTCAGTTATGGTTGAACTTGACAAATATCCTTGGATTGCAAAAAGGCTCATTGTTTGACTAAGGATTTCCCAAATTTATTGTACAAAAAAGTAACCCCCCCCCAACACACACACACATTGCTGGTTTGTGTTGCAAAGCATAATTTCACACTGAAGATTTTTGAGAAGAAAAAAATAATCATTATTATTGATTTCAAGAGAGGTGATTACAAGATTAAATAGCAGAGGAAGGCCACCAAATTAGGAAGGCCACCAAATTAGGAAGACCACAAAATCAGCAAATCAAATAAGCAAATCTCTAGGATAGAAAACAGGAAAAGGAAACTACTAAAATCTGGAATAGTAATTTCAGATTTTATTTGACTTTTCTAATTTATTTCCTAGAAATCCGAATTTCCTAATTTATTCCTAGAAATCGGATACCCCCCCTCAAGTTGGAGCGTAGATATCTATCATGCCCAATTTGCTTACAAAGAACTCAAAACTAGGTCTGAAAAGTCCTTTGGTGAAGGCATCGGCTATTTGTTGAGTAGTAGGAACAAAAAACAAAAGGCATGCAAACAGTTCCATTATCAATCTTTTTTTTTTTTTTTTTTTTTTTTTTTTTTTTATGAAGTGTCTATCAACCTCCACATGCTTCGTGCGATCATGTTGAACTGGATTTTGTGCAATACTTATGGCAGCTTTGTTGTCACAATACAACTTCATTGGCATGTTTATCGGCATCCGCAGCCCTTCAAGAATTCTCTTCAACCATAGCATCTCACAAACTCCATTAGCCATAGCTCTATATTCCGCCTTAGCACTGCTCCTTGCAACCACATTCTGTTTCTTGCTTTGCCATGTGACCAGATTTTCCTAGACATAAGTACAGTATCTTGACGTGGATCTCCTGTCAATAACTGAGCCTGCCCAATCTGCATCAGTGTATGCCTCTATGTTTTGCTGTGTGGTCTTCTGGAAGAGTAAACCTTTGCCTGGTGTACTTTTCAAGTATCTGAGAATCCGATAAACTGCTTCAAGATGTTCTGCATAAACTGGCTTACAAAACTCACAGCGAAAGCAATATCGGGCTGTGTATGTGATAGGTAAATTAACTTTCCCACCAACTTTTGATACCAAGTTGTATTCACTGGATCACCTTCCTTGTCATCTCTAAGTTTCTGATTGGGATCGATTGGAGTGTCTGCTGGCCTACAACCGCTCATCCCAGTCTCCTTCAGGAGGTCAAGAACATACTTCCGATGGGAGACAACAATCCCTTTCTTCGACCGAGCAACCTCCATTCCAAGGAAATACCTCAGAGATCCTAAGTCCTTGATCTCAAATGTAGATGAGAGTGAAGTTTTCAATCTGTTCATCTCAAGTACGTCATCTCCAGTGAGAATTATATCGTCTACATAGACAATTAGTATCGCTATCTTCCCATCCTGTGAATGTCTTATAAACATCGTATGATCACTTTGCCCTTGAGTATACCCCTGACTTTTAACAAACTGAGTGAATTTTTTATACCAGGCTCTTGGTGACTGTTTCAACCCATATAAGGGCTTTTTTAATTTATACACTTTTGTGCCAAACTTTTCACCAAATCCTGCAGATGCATCCATGTACACTTCTTCCTCCACGTCTCCATTGAGAAATGCATTTTTTACGTCCAACTGTTGCAGAGGCCAGTCACAATTAGTTGCAAGTGACAACAGAACTCTTACAGTGTTTAGCTTTGTGATTGGGGCAAATGTTTCCAAGTAATCAACGCCATAGGTCTGAGTGACTCCCTTGGCAACTAATCGAGCTTTATACCGTTCTAGAGAGCCATCAGATTTATACTTGACTGTAAACACCCATTTGCACCCTACAGTTGTCTTTCCTCTTGGTAGATCAACTAACTCCCACGTGCCATTCTTTTCAAGAGTTTTCATCTTCTCGAAGACAGCCTCCTTCCACTCGAGAACTTTCAGAGCATCTTGCATAGTATTAGGGAGCACATCATGGAGGGTTAACAACGAAGTAAGTTTGATAGTTCTTATCCCGACAATTACTGAGAGTGAACCATATGCAATTTTGACCTTTTTCTTGCATGCACACGGACTATAGGATGAGAACAATTTGGAGCAACCAGTCATATGATCAGTTGCGCTAGAATCAATTATCCAAAAATGAACAAAGTTAGGAACAACACCTAAAAATGCAGTAAAGAGAGTTACCCTTCTGTACCAAAGAACAAGACGGAGTTAATGACATTTTTGGAGATTGAAACAATTTGTACAGGTGCTCTAATTGTTCCTTGGTAAAAGGGACTGCATTCGAGTTGGTAGAAGGCTCTTGAGTCTCTTCAGTAGTGGCTTGGTAGGCGCGACCGTCACGTTTGGATTTTGGCTTCCAATTTGCTGGTTTACAATGAAGCTTCCAACATGTCTCCTTTGTATGCCACAGTTTTTTGCAATGCTCACACCACGACTTCTTACGCCCGTCGTTGTAAGAATCAACACCTCTTAACACAAGAGCAGAGCTCCCATGTTCCAGGTTGAAACCAGGTTCAGTGTTGCACAACATGATTTTTCTCCTTGACTCCTCACGTCTAACCTCAGATAAAACTTCCCAAATAGAGTGCAATGGCTTCCTGTTGAGAATGCGGCCTCAGACCTCATCCAAACTCCGATTAAGGTCGGCTAAAAACATGTAAACCCTGTCGTTTTCCTCTCTCTTCTTGTGGCGAGCGTAGTCATTCGAATTCTCCCAAACATCATCATAACACTAATCAAGTTCCTGCCATAACGTTACCAATTCATTGTAATAAGTGGTAACATCGCGATCATTTTGCTTGGATTTCCAAAGTCGAGTTTTCAACTCAAAAATTTGAGAAGAATTCTCCAGATCTGAATAAAAATCTCGAACGGCCTCCCAGACATCTTGAGCAGTGGGAAGAAATAGGTGGGGTTTTCCAATGGCAGATCCCATGGAATTGATGAGCCAAGCAATAACAAGAGAATTTTAGACTGCCATTTTTTCAGATTAGGGTCACCAGCAGCAGGTTTCAATATTTCGCCAGTCAAATGCCCAATTTTGCCTCTGCCATCGATCGCCAATTTTACAGACTGAGCCCACTTGATATAGTTGTGCCCATTGAGTTTTGTACTCGTGAGATAAATGGCTGAATTTTGGGAATAGTACTTGGCAGATACAGGCGTGGGAGGAATAGTGGAATTGGGCGGAATGGTTTCGGAAGTACTGGAAGAGCTGGAAGAGGCGGTAGGATTTCTTTGGGCGCCGGTCATCGCCGACTTATACGACACCATCCGAAGAAAGAAGAAAATAGAAATAGAGCACGAGGCTCTAATACCATGAAGGTTTTTGAGAAGAAAAAATAACTATTCTTATTGATTTCAAGAGAGACGATTGCAAGATTAAATAGCAGAGGAAGGCCACCAAATTAGGAAGGCCACAAAATCAACAAATCAAATAAGCAAATCTCTAGGATAAAAATAGGAAAAGGAAACTACTAAAATCTGGAATAGTAATTTCAGATTTTATTTGACTTTCCTAATTTATTTCCTAGAAATCCGAAATTTCTAATTTATTTCTTAGAAATCTGACACACACATTTACTTTGGTTGTGCCTTCACCAAAATTACATCATTGGAGCTCTTTTTGGCTGGCTTGTTAATCCTTTTTTGTTTAGATTGAAAACATAACAAGAAGCTCATTTGACATAAAGATGGCTACAAAAGTTAACAAATATTTGGTTGAACGATCGTATTTGGTTCATTAGTTTTATCAACATATCATGTCATGTATTTGCGAGGAACATGATGCTTTGGTACATTGAAGCATCCATTGTGTATATCCATTTTCCAGTTTTGCTTTTCTTCTTTTCTTTTGTTTTTACTTTTTTTTTCCCCTAATGAACTAATTAAAGTAGGTTTTATGAAAGCAGTATAATTGCAAATAGAGTATATAGAAGCCGAGATATGGCCAATATTTCAACGATAGTTTTGGTTTTTGTGTCAATTGTGTGCAAGGGATGAGTCATTTTTTTTTTTTTTTAAAATTCAAATTCATATGGGATTGAGCAAAGATCTGGTTTTGTTGCTTACTTGGATAGCAAATGAAATTATCTGGTAATGAATGTAGCAGCTCAACATAATTCTGACATTGGGTTGTGCATGAAAATTCTTATGGCTTTTTTGAAGCCTTTAAGCATCAAAATTTGCATTTCGGTTATTTTATTTTATTTTGTTGAGGCACTCTCTTTTTTAATTTGAATGCTGACTTGGTTTCCATTCCCCATTGCGTCTCAGGCAAACCCGGCCGACCCCAAGACATTTCCATTTATATTACTCGGGAACAAGATTGATGTAGATGGTGGAAATAGCCGTGTGGTACAAATATTCAGTTGCAGTGCTGATGAAGTTTGATGGTTCCTTATAATTACATCTGGATCTAATTTGTCTGTTTACAGGTTTCTGAGAAGAAGGCAAAGGACTGGTGTGCTTCAAATGGAAATATACCTTACTTTGAAACATCAGCGAAAGAGGATTACAATGTTGATGCTGCATTCCTATGTGTTGCCAAAACTGCTTTAGCCAATGAGCATGAGCAGGACATGTAAGTTTACCTTGACAGATGATTTACTGTTTGGATTGACTTGTCACAACATATTGTATATAGACAACATATTGGATATAGATGTTAAAGATCATAGTTTCAGAAAAGAATGTCTGCAACCTGGCACTTTAGAAGTAAGCATTAGATTTTGTTTTATGTCAAGCACTGGCACATTATATTACGATACATCTTGGGTCTTATACATTACATGGCAGAGAGTAAATCATCTCATCTTATGCATTTTGCCTTTAGAAACAAAGCTAGTATGACAACATATTCTTATTTTAGTTATTTGTTTGTTCATATCCATGGCTTTTCTCAATCTTATATTCCTTTTTCTAATTTCTCCTAATTATTCCTGGTTTTTCCCAACTAAACTAAATACTGAGTTTTAACTGTTAGAAATAATGAAGAGAATGGGGAGGAGGAAGAGAGAAGAAGAGGGGGAATGTGAGAGCTAACCCAAACTAGAGCTGGCCCAAGTTTGGGTTAGCTCTCATGTTGCTCCACATCCTTTCTCTTCTCTCATCTTCTTTCTTATTCTTACCATGTTATATGAGCTTTGGTTTCCACAAGGTATTGGTTCAAGTCTTGTTAGCTCGATTTATTTCTTCTTCCATTAGTTTAGCAGCTGTCTATCTTGCTTCGTGTAGGAGTGTGCCATAAATGAAAGAGGGAGGGAGGG
>JAESVK010000668.1:205716-222398 GCA_017140935.1 Hamamelis virginiana | reverse complement strand
CATAATTTTATTCTCAACCTCTCTCACAATTCCAACAGAGTAAATTTGTTCAAAAAAATGAAATACTCTCTCCCACTCCCAATCTTGAAAATTTTTACTAAACACAACATTCCCAAACAAAGTCTCCCCATGCTACGCTAAACAATCTTTCACCCGCACATCCTTATTCAAAACAATATTGAATAAACTTGGATAAGCCTCCCCAAGAACCATCTCCCCGCAATAGAGATCTTTCCAAAATCTAACACAATTTCCATCACCTACTTTACACCTAATCTTCTTCTCAAAATCTGCAAGGCCACTCATAATTGCTTACAAAGCTCCACATCCTCACCTTCCCTGACCTTCTGCTCCCTATCTCGTACTTGAATTTCAAAGTAACCACCTTTATCATCAAGCTGTCATTTTCAACTGCAAATCTCTAGGGCCATTTCCTTAAGAGGACTTTATTAACCACCAGTAAAGGTCTAATGCTCAAATCACTTGCCTCCTTTCAGAAACACACCACCTTCTAATTGACTTGATGAAACTTGAACTCCTCTAATTCCCAATCTTGAAAATTTTTGTTAAACACCACATTGCAAAACAAACTCTTCCCTTTTTTCCCTTCCCACACTCTTCGAGGAACACCACGTTGCAAAACAAAGTAACAAATTGTCGCAGCCTTGGACTTAGCTCCCAATGGTGTCCAAATAGGAAGTACGTAACCTTCTTACTTTGCATCTAGGATTTAAAACTAAGTCTTTCACTTCTTCCAAATCACCCACTGAAATCAATTCGGTTTTGTGGAGATTACCTCTAAGCCCAAGACCGCCTCAAAACATAGCAGGATACTCCTTAAGCACCAGAGTTGATCATTGACCGCTAGCATTGCCAAAATAATAATAATAATAATAATAATAATAGTGTTTTCCATTTAAGTAGATGAAAGATACAACCCCCTGCATTGTTACCATCTCCCACCAAAAGCTTTCTAACACTTTGGCCTTTGAAGCTTTCCTCAACATCTTACTCAAAGCTTCCATCATGATAATGAACAGAATGGGAGATAATGGATCTCCTTGTCTCAACCCGCTTGGTTTTTATTAATGAAAATGAGTTGTTTGACCCTCTGCTGGAAGGAGGTTTGTTTACATGATCGAATTATTGACTCAAGCTTGCTATGTCTCGATTGGATAGATCTTTCTTCTCTATGATTGCGAGGAACATTATCCAAGATTGGTGAAAATGATTCTCTTGAAGCCTTGCTTGGATCATGCGCCTATTGTATTGGATAGTGAGGGGATAAAGTTTGGGAGAGGACTCTTTTGTTCTGAAAGTATATGGCTGAAAGTTGAAAATTTTGATAAGTTGGTGGATGGTTTCAAGAATTTCTGTGCTTTGTGTTTGCCAAGAAATTGAAGGCTATGAAAGGAAAACTAAAGTGGAATGGAGATATTTTTGGTAGGCTTGAATAAAAATATTGGAGGATTTAGAAGCGTTTAATGAGCTAGAGGAGGTGGATGGGCTTTTGGCACATAATATTTCTCAAAGACCCCAATCTAGAAGAGATTTCTTGAACTTAGCAGAGATGGAAGAAATTAGTTGGAGGAAAAAAAAATCCAGGGAATTATGGCTGAAGGAAGGGGACAGGAATGCGGAATATTTTCATAAGGTGCTAATGCACACAATGGACATAACTTTATTGATCGTCTATTGGTAGAGGGAGTGAAGGTGGAGAGTTTTGTAGCTAGCTGTGTTGTGAATTCTTTTCTTAGTGGTTTGAAGAATCGGTGACTCGTAGACCTTGATGGGTGGAATGATGTTTGATGCTTTAAGTAATGAAGAAGCAAGTTGGGTAGAGAGGTAGATAGATAAAGAGGAGGTTCTTGAAGCAATAAAGTGTTTGGGAGGGAACAAAGCTCCAGGTTCATATGAAATGACCATAATATTCTTTTAGCATTGTTGGCATATGATCAAAGTAAACTGGATGAAGGTAATGAGGGAATTCTATGAGGGGTCATTTGGAAAGAGTTTGAATGCTACATTTATTTCTTTGATCCCAAGAAATGGAGAGGCAGAAAGATTTCTGTACTATTAGCTTGATTGGAAGTGTTTACAAATAGTTGCCAAAGTTCTTATGGAAAGATTGAAAAATGTGATGGGTAAGGTGGTATCTTCAAGCCAGTGTTTTTTGAAGGGTAGACAAATCTTAGATGCAATGTTAATAGCTAATGGAAGTGTGGATTTTGAGTTGCGTAGTGGCCTATCGGGTTTGATTTGTAAAATAACTTAAGTTTTTGGGGTTAAGTGGTGGTTTTGTGAAGCGAAGTCCCACATCGCCCAGGTATGAAAGTAATGTGCTGTATATAAGCATGGGGGCACCCTCACCTCTTGAGCTAGCTTTTGGGGTTGAGTTCTATCCAAGACCGTGTAACATGGTATTAGAGCTGGCATACCGAGGGATGGGTAGGGTGCGTGTCCCTGGCCTGCACGCGACAGGTGCTGCCGAGTGAGCACGCTGCGCGTGAGGGAGGGTGTGAAGCGAAGTCCCACATCGCCTAGGTATGAAAGTAATGTGCTGTATATAAGCATGAGGGCATCCTCACCTCTTGAGCTAGCTTTTGGGGTTGAGTTCTACTCAAGACCGTGTAACAGGTTTAACATCGACTTTTTACAATGTTGAATTGATTTTGAATCCTTAATTCAGTACAATGCTATTAACCCATCATGTAGGATATGAAGTCCCTAGATGGGGAAAAAAATTGACTGAATAAACTGTAGTTAGGATTAAGCCTTTGTTAAGTTGAATTGTTGAAATGAGTTACATAAGTGAACTAAAATAAGTGGGCATGGCCAATTAGTCATTTACTTAAGAAAGGTTTGGTAGAAGTGGTAAGGGTTGAGTGGAAGGGCTGGTGATTGCAAAACAGTAAACATCCATGATCATATTGATTGTTGACAGGTGGGTGGTGGTAGTCAATACTCAATACTTGCTGTGATACGTTGGTAGTTATTGATGATATATGTTTGTCATTGTGATGATTATAATGCAATACCAGTTTGAAAAGTTGTCGTTGTGATACTTGTTCTCTAATTCAGTTGAGAATCTAATTTTGGTTTTGCTACATTGTTGATGTAGCCATGGTCAAGTAAGGTTTAATGGAGTTGAGGTTAGTAAATATGTCCATGGTCAATTAAGGTTTTAAAATTCAATAAAACCTCCACATTTTGTTTCAATTTCAAGCTTTTCTGAATATAGAAATTACATCTATGAATTTTCAAAAAATCGGCCTTCCATGCGTAATATTCAATTTCTTAACAAAAAAATGTGGTAGATATTTTGGCATTTTGAGAATTTTGTTTCAGTTTAAACCAGGTTTAAATGTAGAAAAAACTGTAAGAGCTCTGTATAAGATATTTCGACAAAAAATTTGAAAGACGTTATAGCATTTTGAGAATTTTATTTCAGCTTCAATCTAGTTCAAGTTGTTGAAGAATTCAAAATTGAAAATCTTACTTTCTAGAGAATAAGTAGTCATCTCTGGAGAATCTAGGACTCTTATTAGAGTGTCATAAAGCACTAGTTAGCTGTTCACTGGAGCTTGGATTTATCTTTGAAGTGTTTTCCTAACAAGGTGCTTGGTATGCGCTTAATAATCACTACAAGGTTTTGGGTCCTTTCATATTCCTATTTAAGCTGGATCCATATTGAGGATTGTTTGTTCTGTCGTATTCAATATTTGGTCATTTGTATGCAAGAATGACTTCATAGGACAATCGGCTTTGTGTTATTTCACATAGTATTTGTCCAGTTGTGTTCTTGATGGCATTTAAATTAGTCTACATATTGTTGTTCAACAACAGTTTATTATGGCAGTTTATGACATAATGATCTCAATTGTATTTTATTGTGATTTTTGGTAACGTATCTATACCAATGTTCTAAAAACTGAATTGTTCATCGAACTGTAAAAGTGACCAGGTTAAGGGTCATTGGTTCAACCGTTGGATCAACAGATTAAACCATGATGTTATCACAACAGAATAAATATATTCATTATTAATTAATTGTAATTAAAAAAATTAACAATATATGAAAATAATCTCTACAAAATTTAATTAGTTTTTTTAAAATATTCGAAGAACTATTCAATATTCTTTATAATCACACATTCACACACCATTAGGTAAGTACTGATGTTCATGAACCAGACTAAAACATTAAAATCTGCTGAAGCACCTTAATCATTGAAATAACAGTGAAATTAATAATATAATAATTATAGATGCAGATTCTTTCACCACTATAGAGCAAAAGAAAACATCAAATGGGCTACCCAAGAAAAGTATTGCTTTCAATAATAGGCTACAAAAAAAAAAAAGAAAAAAAAAAGGTGAATTTAATAGGAAATGATGCACAAATATTTTAGTGGACAAAAAATAATGCTCACATGCCCAACACAAAAAACAGATCTATAAAAAAGTTTTAAGGAAAGAAAGTAACAAGCAATCCATCATATATTTATACATTATTTCAAGAGATAACAGACTCAAATTCTCTTGGTTTGCATTCTTTCGCCAAGTCTTAAAGGACATGACCTCGATTCTTGTACCAAACAAAATAAAATAGAATCAAGAAAACAAAATCAAGACAAGCATAAGAAACCGACCGTTGGATCACTGTTATTTTTTGCATGCATGGCATGCATAAGAAGGGTATCTAATCCAATGGTCGGTTTTTCAAAACCTATTTTGCAATTGGCCCTAAGCAGGTCACATTATACAACCAACTTTATTGTGTAAGGTGCACCTTATAATTGCGCCTGTGTGTGTGTGTGTGTGTGTGTGTGTAACTTGTACAATCAAGAGAAGAAAACGAGGAAGATACATGATTTGCTTCGAGGATCATTACCTGGAATGAAAAACCTTGCAAAGCAGAGGAGTTCGGAGAAAATACAAAGGTTTTGGGGTTTGGGGTCTATATATAGGGGTTTAGGGTGGTTAAAGCCTTAAATTACATCACTGGCGGCAAGTAGTAGAGCTATAGAGGACTCTTGCGTGCTTCACAGACTTAACCCCTTCTTATTAGGGTCTTGAACATGAGTCGAGCTTTGAGACTTGAGAGAGGAAGAAGAGTGGAGAACAGGGGAGAAGAATAATGAAGAAGAGGCAGATGGCAGCAGCTTGCCGTAGCCCCTAAACTGAGAGTGAGGAGAGAGAACTGGAGAAGCTTGATAACAATTTAGCCCTTTAGTTTTAGCCTTTAGCAGAATATAAGTAAACCATTTGGTTTCACTGAACTGTGAACAGTTTTTGAAAACCACTGTTTCTTAAAAATTACAACTGTTCTGTTTTTTTTTTTTTTTTTTTGCTAAAAACTGTTTGGCCAATTGAGCTGGCCAGTCCGGTCTTGTCTTGGTTAACAACACTGATCTATACTACATTATAAAATTGTTCATAAAATGCTATATGAAACATGATAGTGAGATCTGGGGGCTGTTAATGTTTTTGAAAAATGGTAGTACATGGAAGATTTAAAATATGTTTAGGCAATTTCTTTTCAAAAACTGTTTATTTTTTATTTTCTTTTTATTTCTTATTAAAGATTTCTTGAAAAGAGGCCAATTTCGGAAACATCAAAAAGCTTTTTTTTTTTTTTTTTTTTAAAAATGGAACCCCATTAATTATTTAAAACCACCTGAGAATGACAAGGTTTTTTTTTTTTTTTAAGAAATGAAAACAGTTCTCTAAAAACCATTTTGGACTCACGAACCAAACAGGCCTATGATTTCTGTGGGATGTCCAAATGCCTTCTCCAAGTTGTGAATTACTTTAAAATCGATGTGGTATTGTGAGTAGATAAAAGCAAGTTCTCTGTGTCCAGTGTTATGGTAGAACACCATAGCATTTTTTGGAACAATTCCTTTCTCTTGGTGTTTTTATTTTCTTTGTACTTCTTGTCAGTATTTGTATTTTATAACGTATTAGAACTATAGTTATTCTTTGGTTCCTGTCATATTGTTTCTTCTTCTTTACAAAGGATATTAATGTATTTAATGTTCTCATGCTCTTAAATTGTCCATGTACATCTTTTGTTCTTGTATTTTGGGCACTTTGTAGATGTTGGATCAACCTATTAGATGTTTAAATTACCCTTTTTGGCATCTAATAAAAACAATTATATATACTTGCAGATACTTCCAGGGCATCCCTGATGCTGTTCCAGAAACTGAGCAGAGAGGTGGCTGTGCATGCTGAATTGGAAAAACACCAAATGATTTGACAATACTAATATCCAATTGTATGGTTGCCTAATTCTTCATCCTTTTTCTTTTTTCTTTTTTTGGTTGGGTCCTTGCGATTCGTGGTCATTTTTGTATCCACTGTATTCTAATCTCTCGCAATCAAGAGATGTTTGAGTGTTAAACGTTTTGTTGCCATTTTAGAAGAATGTAGTCTTCTTTTGGTAGATGTCAAGTTCAAAAATTAAAAATTAAAAATTGTAGCACTTATTGGATTTATTTTCCACGAATTTTTTTTAGTTTTAATTTGCTATTGAATGCTTCTTGTCATGAAATTTATCCTCTTGGCCATGAACCTTTGTTTCTTCCTCCAGTCTTTAAGCTTTAAGGTGTACTTAGTATTGGTGTTGGAAAATTAGTAAAAGTTGGAGAACTTGTTGAAATGCTTGCAGTTACTGGTCTTAGGGGTATATTTTGCTTTTCTGAGTACAAATCCGAGCACAGCAAGGTTTTATTTTATTTTATTTTTTTATATCCTAATAATTTTTGGTAAAAACCTAGAGATGGAAACTTACCCCTTACCCAAACCTTCTTAAATAGATATGAAATCTAATTGATGTACATGATTCATGTGTTTGAACATTAAGATGTCATTTGCGTTGGCTTTTTCTAAAAGAGCGGCCGAGCAGGGCTCGGCGACCCGCTTTCATTTTCTATTTACATTTCCTGTCCAACAGTGAAAATGTTCGACAATAAAAACCTCAATACAGTGAAAACGTCAATATGTTGAAAAAAATCTCAACACAATAAAAACACCTAAATTTAGGTTTTCGCTATGTTCTTTCTTCTTTTTTTTTTCTTTTTTTTATAAATTTTTTTTTTTTTACTGCGTTATTTCTTTTTTGGGTTTTCGTTGTGTTTAGACAAGCAATGCTACAACAAAAATATGAAAAAAAGATAGTTAAAATCCGAAAAACACAGAAAAAACATAAAAAAACAACACAGTGAAAACCCGAAAAACATAGATAAAACACAAAATATATTGAAAAACACAGAAAACACAACACCAGGGATGCGAAATGATGCAGACGGCAGAGAACGTCGCTAGAAAGGTGGGGCGGCGTCTGCCGAAAAATGAGAGAAGTGGCCTTGTTGGTCATACTGAAGTTATTGATGTCACCATCTCTCTCTCTCTCCCTGAAAATGGTTTGGGACGGTGGTTGGTGAGGTGTCTCATTTGCAGATGCTTTATGCTTCTTGGGAGTGGTTCATGTGAACACAACACTGAATATATTAGATCAAGTATGAAAAATTTGCCAACCATCCTATGACCTCTTAAGTTGTCTAGAAATTATGATCATCCCATATATTAGATCAAGTAAAATTTAAATCCCAAAAGTGATTTTAGAGAAGTTCATGTAAACAGGCTTAAAACTAACTCTTTGAAAATGGGAATCCATGCTACCATGACAAAGAGGCCTTAGGCAGCTTAGGGCACATCCTATCCTTCCTGCTTCCGTATTCGTCTGATTTTTTTATTTGATTTGAAAAACCTTCTGATTGGTTAGAATCTGTGCTCAGGAATGATTGTTCTTGGTTTCATGATTTTCGTTGAATAAAGACCCTATCTTTTTGGGAAAAAAAGAAAAAAAAAATTGTCTTAAAATTGATGAATAATAGTAACAATATAAAAAGGATATGGAAATTCCAACAAGAAATCGGTTGAAGGAAATATGTTTGGAGAGAGAGTGCAGAGATTCTTAGGATGGTCTTGTTATCATCCTTTATCCAAGAAGTAGATATATCTTGAGACATCGTGATGATGTTTTGGTTGGATTTCACTTCACTACCCTATACTAAAAAATATTTCAAAATAGTTCTTAAAGAAATGGTCTTTTTCACTTTCATTGCTTTCGTCATTGTACTGTTTAAAAAAAACAACAAAAAAGAAGCACATGAATGGCACGTGCTCAATTCTCTGCTGAAATTACAAAACCATCCTTATATATATTAACTTTAGGTTAGATTTCACTTTACTTCGGTATGCTTCAAAAGAGTGTTTAAACTATTAATGTCTTATACTTTCAACCTCCCTGTCAATGGAAAAATAGAAACATGTGATTTTTTTTCCCAACTTCAAGATAATAACTTTCATCCTAATCTAATCTAGTGAAAAGAAGCTCTCTTGATTGCCCGAAGAGATTTTTAGGTAAAATTGGTATAATTATTAACGAGAGGATTAGGTTGTCAATACATCAATTCTTGAAGTCTTGTAATATTTTCGTTTTAAAGCCAAATCGAGTGATTCAAGTTTATATGGAAAGTCTATATATCCTACTTTTAAAGTAGTAGAGTGGTATACATTGTGTCTCTAAAAAACTCAAAGATAAACACGCATAAAGTGAGCAGATCACTATGTTCGCCAAATTTTTATTATTTTGGAGGATCATATCTTCTACATACAAACTTCATTTCAAGTGATTCAAGTTGTTATGAAAAGCTCATACAACTTAATTTTGCACCAATAAGGCCACAAACTTGGGGGGCGGGGGGAGTCTAAGTGGGCAGCTTGTCATATTCGCCAAAATTTTGCAATTATACTTTGAAGGATAATATCTCCTACACATGAATTCCGATTTGAGTGATTCAAGTGGGTATGGAAAGCTCTCATGGCATATTTTGCACTATGCCCTCCATGGCCCTTAACTCCTATTGGAACTGTGATAAAGCATTTTTTATAGTGCAAGTTGTTAAAGTGAAATTTGACCTAAAGTGTAAAAATGTTTTATGTCATCTACCATTTCTAATTCAAAAAATAAATTTTATATTCAAAGGGTAAGATTGTTATTCCATGCAGTTCCTTTCGTTAATGATGTTTGAGAGTAAAAGTCTCTGTAACCTTTAGAGACCATTTTGAAGCATTTTAATTATAGTATTGGCAGTAAAGTGAAATCTGATCCAAATATTAAAAGTATTTTTTCTAATTGATCCTTCTATAAAATTGAAATTGTAATTAATAAAAATAGGGTAATAGTAAAAAGTGTAAAATGAATACAAAATAATAATAATTTGGCTTAAAAAAAATAAAATAATTTAAATCACTACACCAAAAAAGCACAAAGAAGATGGTGTTAAAACCCTTTTTATGGGATCCGTCTTCTTTGACTTTAAAGAAAAGAAGACGGTTTTTTATTGTCTTCTTTGATGATAAAATGAAGACGGTTTTGAAACGTCTTTAATAATATATCGTCTCTGTTAAGTTGTAACTAAGAATACAGTTTTAAAGCCTCTTTCATAACATACATAAGAAAACGATTTGAAAACCTTCTTTGTTATGGTTGGTTTTCTGGATTGCAGGTTTGGTGCCCTTGATAAATGGCATATTTTTTAATCTTTTAATAAATCTTCTTTGCTAATTAAAAAAAAAAAAAAAAACTTTTAATGCCAAACTTCAAGGTTGAGCTTTTTCTTAATGATTAGCTACTGTTTCAAATCCTTTAAAGACCTTGGGCTCTTCAAGTGGATAGCTAGGAATACAGAAATACCTTCTTGTCTTAATTGTTTTCTCATGTTGTCAGCCTTGATTTCTTTGTACAATGGATGTATTCATTGGGCATACATGAAATTTAGTTTTTGTGAGGCGCATGATTTTTTTCTTTGATTGTCTTAACATTCAATTGGACTTTTAGATATTAGTGAGGGTGTTACTACGCTTGTTTATTATGAATAGAAGGGCGAAGGACTAGGGGCTTGACGAGCTGCCTAGCTCTCATTGCAATGCCTGAGGGTCAAAAGCTAAAACTTCACTACTGCTCCAAGAACAACCAACCAATTGTATGTTTAGCCTCTTTTACTTGTATTTTTTTTTTTTCAATTATTAATTAAAGCTTGTTCTTTTTAAGAAGGAATTATGATGTGAATGTTGTCTTAATAGTACTTCCATTAATTGTATATACTGTTCTGCCTCCTTTATGAATGTCAGTTGCAGCTACAAGAATATGCTACACAACATCCGGAGCATTCAACTGATAATTCATATAGGGATGATGTCTATGCCAAGGAAAGACGTGGTCATGTGCGCACATATGGGTTAGTTGCCAACCCTTCTACTGTGTGGGGGCCAATAACTCGTCGAGACAGAGAACTGAGGGATGCCCAAGAGAGAGCCCAAGCTGTCAAGCAAGAAAGTGATTTTTTGAAGGACAAAGTAGTTAGTGTGGAAAGTGGAATTGTCAAAAATCAAGGCTTAAATGGCTAAGATGTTTTCCAATGATGCATAGGGTGCACAGGATAGGTTCCCTAATGTTGTAGGTGGACCATATGATCCTATAGGAAAGGTTAATTGTATAATTACTTTAAATTTCTTCATTTATCAAAATTGTATTAAATTAAAGATCGACTAAATTTATCCATGTGCTTAGGATAAGTTGTAGACTACACCATGTAAATTGGCATTGAGATCGGTTGCCAATATTGTTGCTTATGGGACGTTACTCTCTTCAGAGGGAGCCCAACAAACAGTGCATGGCATATTATTGGGTGAACACAATGTAAGTTGTTAGAATAATATAGACTTGTATATATAGAAATATAGTCTAGGTCAATTATGTACTACCTACCTACCTGTACTACACACATTCACTGTACTACCAAATACTGTGCCTATAAATAGGCTTGTGTATATCTTCACTTTGATTCATTCAATACAGGACAATATTTTTTCATTTTCTCTTTTATTCTCAATATGGTATCAGAGCTAGGCCTTCGGTGGGCTCATATTTGTCATTCATTTCACTCTCGTATCACTGCATGGGGCTTTCTTCACCGCGAACCCATGGGTCACCAATTCTTATGCTTGAGATTTCATCCACCCGCGTACAATTCGGGCTGTATGCGGTATCTATCCTATGTCTCAATGCTCGGGGGCCTCTTTATCTAGAAACTCTTAGGCCTACCAAATCTCTGGCAAAAAATTTCATTGTCCACGTACATCCGGACTGTACGCGAGAGGGAGTGTTGAAAGATTTGTCCCACATCGGTTTCTCACACCACCTAAGCTTGATTAATAAGTTCTAGAAACCCTCCACTTGAAAACTTAAGTTATCGAGTTAGATTCTAGTTTCTAACGTGTCACAGTTAATGAAGTTAAAAAGGTATGTGAAAGTGAACTTTTTTCGATACCAAATATTGATGCGGCCACTCTTGAAGAGGCAGTTAAAAGCTTTGTGGCTTGGCCTAGACATCTGATTGTTTTGAATACTATAGATGTACAGTCAAAAGAAAAGGTCAAAAAGCAGCTTGACTCGTTTCCTAGCAAAGTATACTTATAAATCATGTCTTTCGTTCTTTAATAAATTAATCTCTCTCTCTCTCTCTCTCTCAATGTGGATATATGTGTTTGTGACTTTAAGCACATAATGTTAAAATATATTTAGTTTACATGAATAATCATCTGATTGTCAAGTTTATCCTTTCGATTTTGTGTCACTATTTTAGGAACATTCTAGGCCACATAAAGTAGAAGAAGATGGTCATGATGTTGTCATATCAAAATTTGACGACTTTGTTGATTGAGCACTAAAAAGGGATACAGAAACCATGATGGTTGTAGTACATCTAAAAGTATTTTATTCTAATGATCCTTACAATGCTCCGATCGATCACAGAGGTTCATATTCCTAAAACAGATTTGACACATATAATCAACTTTGAATAAATTACATGTCGTGAGTTTAATATATTTTTTAAAAAACACTTTTTTTTTTTAAACTTTCTTTGCTACATTCTATTAGAAATTTATATGTATTTTTTTTTTTCCTTTTATTAGTGCTCTCCATGAAACATTACAAGAGTTAAGGTTGTGAAATAAATTTGGTTTTGTTAGTCCCATTAATATCGAAGAAACGAGAACTGCAGAACAGTTATATTATTGTTTGTATGGATACATCAAACAATAATATTGGGTAATTGTTTTGTTTTGTTTATTTATTTTGTTGTTTTCATTATTACAATTAGATCAATGTATTTATTACACTTAATTATTGCTGAGAGCGGAAATCCCATGAACTCGTGATAGTGTTTATGGATCATGCCAAAAAAAAATAAATCCGAATCCTTTAACATATACAGAAGAATCCGTACCTTTGAGATCTGTCTGGATTGATATCAATGAATGACAAACTGCAGAAGATTGATCAAGCTCTTCAAGCCTTCTACCGTATTCCTCCTATGCCAAAACGTGAAGAGAGAGTGGCTCTCTTTGTGCTCTCTTTGTTGGACAGCTGCCTCTAGGGTTTAGAGAAAATATTTTGTCTTAACCTAGAAGCTGCCCAACATGGCATATATATAGGCTACAGTAGGGACCTAAAGGCAAATAAGTTTCGGGCTCCCAATGTAAATATTAAAAACCTATTTACATTAATTATAATTCATTCCACTAAAGAATTATAACTGCACTCCCTAGCTTATTCGAAAATAAATTTCGAGCTCTTTGTTATTAAATACTTATTAATCTCCCCACGTTAAGATTACAGATACCCGTTGATTAAATTAAATTACTGACAAATTTATTTAATCAACATATGTTAATCTCCTTGAGACCTTCCACTTAACTTATTTGATATGTCGGATACAAAATCCACCTGCAGGGTTTGACATAATCAAAACTTATAAGTATCCTCAAGGGGGTATCATCAATCCCTATACCGGGACGTGGATTCCGTTAATAATTAATATTCACCATACAATTAATGCAGTTATCCAACTCATCGAGATTATTGACCTATAAAGATCTCACTCTTTATGAATCAAAATAACTAACAATAAATGCATGTGTCCATTAATTATTTCAGGATTAAGAGTATAAGTATTCATAATAACCATGAGGTATTAATTATTTTATGTGTCAGTATAAAATAATTACCCCAATATGGTCCCGTTCAATACACACAAGTGTACTAGCACATGAAGTTGGAACTAAACCATTCCCCGTAGTCAAGACAGACCTACTGAAATCATGTGCTACAATCTTACCGATGGTGTGTCCAACTCCATCTCAGATTGTGAACAATAAGCTTATATTCTACAAGAACTGATGATCTGATCTTCTGTGTGTAAGCCGAACTCTACACACCAGATCATCTACTATGTAGAATAAAAAACACGTACACATGCATAACATTAGAAGATAATATAATACAAACATAGCTCATACAGATTCTCATTTAAAATGCAATATCAGAATTCATTAATAAATAAATACTAAGGTCTATTACATAAAAACATGACTTTTAGTATATAGCCCTAACAATTATACGACGTGATTGTAGCTATCATTGGGTGCTAATTATCATTGATTCATGGAAGCGGTTTGCTTTCTATTTCGATCCATTCGGCAATGAGTCAAATAAAGTTATCAAAATTGTTCTTGAGATGTAAGTTTAATGCCTATCTTTAGCACATGGAGATGCAAATTAATTAATTATCCATTTGCAAGTATGTTAAATGGTATTTTATTTTTTTTTTACAGGACATTTACCATGTTAAATACTAGCACAAAGTTTAGAGTCGACAAAAAATATATATATATCTAAAAAGGAGGATGTAAAAATTGAAGTACTTATGGTAATAACTTCATTAAATCAATTCGATCTGGTGCAAGTTCTAGAATACTTGTTCATAACCATTATGTTTTGTTTGTTTATATTTCCATTTTCGTTTAGTGCCCGAAATAGTACGGTAATTTTGAATGTGGGTATTATATCATGGCATATATGAGAGATATCATTGACTCGGAAGAAAAAGATCCTACTAAAGTGGTGAGATGTACCACATGTCTTATGAAATAATTACTTAGTAATTCTCACATAACTCAATTTGTGTACCATTAATTATCGACTACTTGCAGTTTTCTACCAATAGAAAACACATAACAGACGAACTCGATGAATTGCGTGCTGAATTGATGAGTTATATAATGGACAATGTTGGATATATAGGGTGCCATGATCAATTGATAGGATTTGCTAAACAAGTCTTAGTGGTATGTATGGAATTTTTCAAGTTTTAATTTCCTTTGAAGTTTTCATTAACTTATGGCATCTTAGTATGATTTGTATCCTTCTAATAGTCTAAGCCATGCTAAAATTTACTTTCGAAAGGTTTGCTTTTGAATATTTAACTTGAAGTATGGCTCAAAAGTTATTGGGCATAGGTGGTACGTTGTTTGTAGATAAATTGTTTACAAGCTAATTTTTTATTGTGACTTTGTTAGCTAGTTTGTCTTTAATTTATATTTATGGAGGATTCTATCATTTCACAACACTTAATTTTTTTTTATTGTGCCTTTGTAGGTTTTGCAGGTGAAACTTGATAGCTAGCTGAGAAAAGACTTTTTAATTGAAGCAAATAGGTTTTTTTTTTTTTTTTAAACTCATTTGCACGTTATTTAATCTAATATTCCAAAAAGAATATTGTGTTTGAGTACGATTTTGAAGGTTGGAGTTGTTTTGAATGACATATAAATTTTTTATGTTTTATTTAAGTGTCATTTGTTGTAAATGCAAGTTGGAAATGCATGTGGATGACCACCACAAACATTTCCTTTATAGACATTAAGTGACTTGAATTAATTCAAACCATTAACCTTGAATATTGTTACACTTCAAGATTTATGTCTCAGACCCCCTTGTACCTTATGGTTTAACGATCTCAGTTATTAGGGTTGGTGCGACTGATTGTTGATTGGAAGTTCATAGTAGACGAAGACACAAATAATATATATTATTTTAATAGATTTCAAAATGCATTTCTTGCACCTGAAGTCATATCTTAGTGAACAACTACTTGTTTAAGAGAATCCTTGGCCCTCGGATCAAAGGCTTAAAGCTGAGAATTCTTGAAGTGAGACTTTCCTTTTGCAAATTCCAGTTACATTCATTTATACCTAGTGTTGAAAGATTTGTCCTACATCGGTTTCTCACACCACCCAAGTTTGGTTAATAAGTTCTAGACAGTTTCCACTTGGTAACTTAAGTTATTGAGTTAGATCCTGGTTTCTAACATGGTATTAGAGCTAGGTCTTGGGTGGGCTCTTATTTTCCATTCCATCACTCTCATGTCACTGCCTAGGGTCCTTTTCACTTGCGAACCGATGAGTCACCAATTCTCAGGCTTGGGGTTTCGTCCACCCGCGTACAACCCGGGCTGTATGCGGTATCTATCATATATCTACTCAGAGGGCCTCTTTATCCAAAAACTCGTAGGCCTACCAAATCTCTGGTTCAAAGTTTCATCGCCCGCGTACATCCGGGTTGTACGTGAGGGGGAGAATTGAAAGATTTGTCCCACATCAGTTTCTCACACCACCCAAGCTTGGTTAATAAGTTGTAGAGACCCTCCACTTGTTAAATTAAGTTATTGAGTTGGATCCTAGTTTCTAACACTTAGAATTCCATATTACCTTTTTAAAGATTTTCTCTAGGTTCAGGCAATCTTTTTGGTGCCGATGTCAGATTTAGAGGCTTGCTATAAGAAGTGCAGCTGAAATGTCTCTTTGCTTTTGCTTCCTTCTTGTCAAATGCGATTAGATCGTCAGTAGGCCCCTTTGCTATGGGTTATGGCGGGAGAAAGTCTTATATTATCTATAGTTCTTCTGTTGGCTAAGTTTTAAAGGCTAGCCCGGTTTACTAGTTTACGAGCTCGTATGCTAAGGGAAGACGATAAAGAAGAAGACTTGTTTTCTAATTTTGCTAATGCTAATAAGGAAAATCAGAAAGTAAGAAAAGGGAAAGAGGAGTGCTCTCTTCCTTTCCTGAGGCAATAGATGATTACATATGAAAGTAATATTTTCAACTAGGGCAATTGGCTGCTTGATCTCTTGTGCCTACCAGGATAGATTTGCTTTACATACCTGATTACTTGCTACCGGAAACCGAAGCACCCATAGGCGATACGTCGCCTAGGTTAATAGGGGAGGAGCGAGCGAAAGCCAAGTCAAGAAAGGAAATCGAAGATTGTGCTGCCGAGCCAAAGACTAAGAATATAGTCCAAAAGAAAAGACAAATAGTCCAAAAGAAAATATAACAAAAAGACGTCTGGATGACTTTTATCTTTTAGATTTGGTGAAATACTATTCCAAGATTAGCCAAAATCAATTCTTTTTATGGACCTGTTGTGAACCAGCCAACCTGGATCGGGAGGCCTCTCTCGTTCACTCTTGGGGTGATGTTTATCTTGAGTGGATTGTGGATGATGTTTATCCGTCTCGATTTATCCTTCTCTATTATCCTTCTCTATTATCCACATTTATCCTTCTCTATTATCCACTCAAGATAGGGTTTTTTGAAAAAGGGATAAGAGTTTGTAAAAAACTAGGAGTCGCCACCTTATTTTTAGGGAACAAGGAAACCATAAAAAAAGAGTTTTATTTTCAATAAAACATTGACCCCATATTTTGGA
>JAESVK010000668.1:123394-170716 GCA_017140935.1 Hamamelis virginiana | reverse complement strand
GGCAACCATTCATGACCATACTCATGGTCAAAAATGGATGTCTACAGCGAGAATAATTGGAACAATATTCAAGTCTAAGTCCATATATAAAAATTGGTGTAAGAATTTTGACCATCTAATTTAGTCAATTTTTTTTGGGGAAAAAAAGGCTATTATTATGGAAAAACTAATTTGGGTTTGGATTTGTTCCTGATCACATTTGGATCATATAGACGGAATGGCGATCGAACTCCAAAAGAGTGGGCTTATTTTTTGTATTATGTAAATTTGGTTCTCGCGAGTGGATCACCAATTTTATCTACATGGTGCACATTTATTGATTAGTAGAAAATTCACACTCTTTCAATTCACGATAAAACAATTTTAAAGATATGCATAGGAGATGATTTAAAAGTGTCATGGAATCCTTTTAAATAACTTTTAATATATCCATATCATGTTATATATGGGACAAAATAAATTTTTTAATTCTAATGTAAAATGGATAATGATTTTATTTTTGACCAATTATTAGTATAGATATCATAAATGAAAGAATACCATGTAAGAGCGCAGCGGAAGGTAGGATTTAAAAAAAAAAATTAATGGTACTCATCCCAAGGATGAACTCTAATGCTGAATTGAATCTACTTTAATATAAAAACATTAAATAAAGCTTACTTGTTTGTTCTTTGCGAAGCTATCCACTTTGATTCATTGAGCTCCAAAGTATATGGACGCCTCCAATGAAGTCCACACGAATATAAGACCCCTTGAACCTTTGTAACTATGCAACTCTTTGCAAGAGAAACAAACTAAAGAGGGAGAGGGAAGCACACACGGCTAGGGAGAGAGAGAGAGAGCTCACGGCCACCTAGGGGTTTTCTCCTTTAGGGTTGTGTATCCTCTAATGTGATGAGTGGTTGCTTGTACTAGCTTGACCACTCATCCACATGTATTTATAGTAAAACCCTAGGGTTACTGTTAACACTCTTTATTTATAACTAAGCCCCTTTAGTTATTAGCTATTAATAACAAGAACCCTACTAGTCATAAAATAGAATGTACTCCTCTTTTAAATGCAAGAGACTCACTTATACCCTTATGTGTGTGACCCATTGGGTTCATCCCAACCTAGTAGTGGCAGGGGACATCTCAATGTCTCCCAAAATAGAAACTTTCTATTTTTGGTTCGATTGGAACAATTCCAATTTTTCCCTCAATGATAGCACTTATCATTAGAACTTCTCTAGTCATGAGTGACGTCTAGTAACATATCATGACGTACCCTAGGTGTGGGTGAATATACCTGCATAAATGAACCCTTCGTGTAATAGATAATCCCTCACCAAACAATGTCATTATTAAGTTAATTGGGTATGGATTCATGTCAAACCCTAACTTAATATTTTTGTTACAAATTCACCATAATATAATCTCAATTATTAGGTATACCCTCGAAACACTTTTCTTGGTAACCTTCTGCTTTTGCCAAAAACTTTATTGAGATAGATATTTGTGAATTAACTATGACATTCGCACTTTCTCATTAAGGGTGGTGATCCTATATTGCACACTCGCCTATCTTCATACATAACTCACTAGAGCCAATAAGTACCAATTACATCCATATGGTTAAGGGTGTACGGGATACTATTAAACTCTAGCAATCCATGCATAAGATAACAAGTGGTGTCTCAAGTCTAAGGATTACAAGTGTGACAATACACATGAGCAGCTTTTGACATACAAATAGAATTCCATAAGGTATACTCATATTGGTCACGTTCAGTGTACTTGTTCTCTAACAAGCACCCACATATTTACTATAGTGTCTCTACACAGATGGCTTGAGACTCACCATCCTCCCATTAGAGCTAGTACGATCTGTGCTATTCTTAATGGTTTATAATTGTCCAAATATATAAACCTATGATTAGGAACTAGTTTAGGATAGATGTACTTGAAAGTTATAAGTCTCTCTATCTCAACACTTGAGATAACTCTCTATCATACTATCCAAGGACTTTATCATGAACAGTAATTAAACACAAGTTTACATGATAAAAAATAGCCATATCATTAATGAATGAAGTTTCATACATGAATATATAATGAAATATAAATTCCCTAAACACAACCTAACAATTGGTTTTAAGGCATACTTCTAATAATAAATTCGAATACTTAGTGTAAAAAAAATTCCCTGGCGTTTGCATCTTTTAAGTTTGATATTTATTGAGTTTTTAAAAATATTGTAAATGCACGTGTGTCCTATACTCCTATAAGTATAATTGAGGTATTTGCTAACTGATAAAAAGAGTCCCGATCTAGTATGCATATGCTGACTTTCGTGAAAGTCAGCATGAAGCTCATAAGGAATTGTGGGATGCATATTTTGAAAAACCGACCGTTGGATTAGATACCTTTATTATGGATGTCACGACTGCCTAAAATCACAGTGAGTTGATGTAGGTATCTCAAAATAGAGACTGTGAAAAATTCTGACCGCTGAAAACTGTCACAGTTTTTCTCAGTGACATATTTGAGAAACCGGCCGTTGGATCACTGTGATTTTTGGCATGCCTGACATACATATATGCATAGTATCTAATCTAACGTTCAGTCTTTCAAAATATGAATTCCACAATCACATATGAGTTTTATGCTGACTTTTGCGAAAGTCAGCATGTGTTGATAGGATCATTTCTGCTGATAAAAATATGGGATTGGATAATTTTAAACACAAAGGATATGATAACCACCCCATCTACTCTCAACTATATTTTGAATTATTTTAAACAGTTTGATAAATACAATGAAATAAAATTATTTTAAACAAAATAAAGAAGGGGAAATTGGCCGGAAGTCCTACTTTAAAAAGGTTTAATGGGATAAGTCTAGCTTATATTGTTTTATCGCCAAAAGTCCTTTTACCGCTTTTAGGACAAAAATGCCCTTTCCTTATATTATTGTTTTATTGCGAAAAAGTCCTACTTTTGCAGCTGGCATCAACAAGGCCCAATGTTGCAGAGCAGGTAGCATTTGACCCTATCACTGCAACCGCTACCCCATCACAGCAAATGTCATATCACCATTACCTATCCTCCTCTTCAATATCACAAGAGAGCAAGTAGTGAATCTTTTGCTACTCTTGCAGCTATCCTATCCTCCTAGCCTCTTTAATATCATATTATCATCTTGTTTCACTTCACATAGACTGAAAATTATGAGAACGCCAACGTTGGGAGGAATGAGGATGAGATTTAGTTGAGGATGAGGAACGGTCTAGGCGTTTAGCCATAGCCAAGATCCTCTTCAGCCGGCTCGGCATGGCTAAGATTAGCGATGACGAAACCATGGCTTCTACACCGGCGAACTCTTTCTGTTGATAAAGTTGCACCAGCGAGCTCTTTCAGTCACCACCATGGCTCTGCACTCTTCGGACGTCGTTAGCAAGCGATCTTCATTTCATTCGTCAATGCAACTCCCTCCGATGCCAATAGCTCTCCGGTGAAATCAAGATCTAATGTAGACTCACCGGTGAGCTCTCTCTGTCACCGCCATGGCTTCTACACTCTTTGGACGTCGTCGACAAGCGATCTTCATCTCCTTCGTTGCTGCAACTCCTTCTTATGCCAATGGCTCTTCGACGAACTTAAGATTTGATGCAACAGTGAATATATGTGTTTTTACTGTGTATGTGTTTTTACTTCATCTACTCTGTATATTGCAACAGTGAATATATATATTTTTAATGTGTTTTTAGTAAAAATACTAAAAATGGACAGTAAAAATGCTAAAAATACCACCGCTTCTGTGTTTTTACTTCATCTACTCTGCGATTTGGACTTTTCTGCCTTGTCCAAGTGTTCATTTCCTGATCCATAGCGAGATCATTGCGGATCTGTGCCATATTGTTGCATTGATATATAGTCAAATTGAAGATGTTAAACTAGTCAGTACTTCTATGCACCGACATGCAAGTCGAGATCATCATGGATTTGTCGTTCGTTCCTCTCCAGGGGACTACCACCTCTTCTGTGTTCACCTCTTCTGTGTTTTTACTGTGCATCTGTTTTTACATCGGAGATGTGTTTTTACTGTGTATGTGTTTTTGGAGATGTGTTTTTACTGTATATTTGTTTTTACTGTGTATGTGTTTTTAGTAAAAATAGATAGTAAAAATGGAGAGTAAAAATACTAAAAATGGACAGTGAAAATGCAGTAAAAGTACTAAAATTGGATAGTAAAAATGCAGTAAAAATACTAATACTAAAAATGGACAGTGAAAATGCAGTAAAAATACTAAAAATGGACAGTGAAATGCAGTAAAAATACTAAAAATGAACAGTAAAAATGCAGTTAACATTCTAAAAATACAGTAAAAATATTAGAAATGGATAGTAAAAATGTAGTAAAAATACTAAAAATAGACAGTAAAAATACTAAAAATGCAGTAAAAATACATTCAGGGGTAGTTCTTCCATTTTGAAAATTATTTTTAAAAATTAGGACTTTTGGCATCAAACAAATCTTAATTAGGATCTTAAGAAGGTAAAAAATTTTAGGAAGACTTTTTCGCATTAAACTTTTCTTGAGTAAGACCTATCACCAAGATCCCCAATAAAGAATGAACCAAAGACTTTTTCAGAAACTATAGGGAGAGATACCGTGATACACAAAAAAAAAAAAAAAAAAAAAAATGTTGGTGATTTTAGCATTTGGAGAGACTTTACTTTTAATTTTTCTAAGCAGCCTCTTTTTAAAGGGACTGAATTGTAACGTTTGAGACTTAATACATTGGAGATAAAGTGTGATTGCATCATATAATTGCATATTTTTATTGCATTATTCCCATCATTTTGTGCATACTTGAGCCATTTAAACTTGTAAATAGTTGCTTTTTATGTTTTGCTTTGTTTGTGCCTTGTAGGTAAAATGCGCTAAAATGGATTCCTTTTGCATGCAATGTGAGAGCCTTGAATCAAGCCTTGGAAGTCTTCAAAGGTCATGAGACTAATAGAACATTCTTCTAAGTGTGTCTAGATGCCACATATCAAATTTCAAAGCTAAATGTGAAGTGGTTTGGGAGATATGGGCAAATGAAGTACAAAAAAGCGACCAATCTGGACATTTTGGAAAAACTGTTTCTCCCTAGACTGAATTTGACAATGAGACCACCATGGTTGGAAAGAAGACTTCTCAAGCTTCGTGTGCATATAAAGAACGTCCAAATCCGATTCTGAGAAAGTTACAAGCATTTGAAGTTGGAGCACTTTTTCAGGCTATCTGGTAAAGGGAGGACCGGTCCTGGCTATTTGGGACAGGTCCTGGGCTTGAAATCTTGCATTTTTTATGGTCAGAGAGTGTAGGACTTGTCCTGGCACAAGTGGGGCCGGTCCTAGAGCTCAATTTTGCAGCAGTTTGGTTTGTAATTTGTGTTTTTTAAGCTAGGGCACCTTGGTCTTCCACCCTCATTTGATTGTAACCCTAAAGGGGGGTATAAAGGCACGTTTTGCAGCTGGTTTGAGGGTCTCTTACCTTGTTCTTAGCAGAACTCTTAGGTTAGCTTAGTTTTCTCTCTTAGTTTTAAGAGTAGATTAGTTTTCTTTCAAGTTTTATGTAATGTAATTTAGTTTTAAGCTTGTTAAACTTTGTTTTCCCATCTTCAATCAATAGTTTGGCATTTATTGGTCTTCATTGTGCATTTGTTATCATTCATGGCTAGCTAAACAATCTCAAGGTGGGTTCTATGGTGGATTTCCTCTCCAAACCCTAGGTAAATGGTGCTTTCTCATCTCAAAAGCTTTCAATGTCAATGGAATGTTGTTTAAATTCTCTCTCATCCTTTGAACCCTTGTAGTTTCATATTTATGATCATTTTATGATTTGTTATGTTTGGTTATTGAGCACATATGCATACTACATGTTTGTGAAAATGCTACATCTTATGAACCCTTGTAGTATCATATTCATGACCATTGCATGACTTGTTATAATTGGTTATTGAGCACATTTGCACACCACATGTTTGTGAAAATGTCAAAGAGAGTGTTGAGCTTCATTCTATCATTTGTGTCCCTATTTTTGAGCTTCTATTGCTGAACTCCCCAATCAAGACCATAGAGTAAATGATTCTTAATTAAGTATATGTTTGAGAAATCATTTATCAAAGGTTTGGAAGAAATGAACCCATAGGACTCATTTTACTTAACCTTATTAGTTTTACTTTGCAAATTGCTATCAATTTGGTACAAACTACTATCAACATCAAAACCCCCATGATTTTACATTTTCTTTGCATTCATTGGGTAGCAAAACCTAAGGATCATTTAAACATGTTCTACTCCCTGTGGATATGACCTAGGGACTCCTTAGAATTTATTGCTTGACGACTGGTGGACTCCTTCGCTTGGGATTCCATTGCGCACTTCATTTTCAGTTCAAGCAAAGTGCAAGGCAGATGTACATGTTATATTATTTGTACATAATTCATATAGTTATTGAGAGGATCGAGCACATCCCCCAACAAGGAATAAATGTTTAATTAATAGCCATTTCATAGTTTTGATGCGGTGGCTGTATTTGGATTTGGTGTTTCAACCCTCCTAATTAGGTGAAAGATTATATGGGAGAAACGTAGTGGAACAATAAACAAAATTTTTCTTCCATTGTAATCATCCTAAGGATGTTCTCAAATGTTGATAAGAATCAAAACTTTAAATAAACAATAAATAAAGCTTAGTTGATGTTCCTTGATGAAGCAATCCTCCAATCCTACAAGCTCCAAAGTGTATGGTAGTCTCCAATGAAGTCCACACGAACACAAGACCCCTTGAACCCTTACACCTTTACAACTCTTGAGAAGAGACATGCTTGGAGAGGGAGAGAAGTAGAGGACAGCTAGAGAGAAAGAGCGCAATAGTGCTCATGGCCCTAGGGTTCCTCCTTCTCTTTTAGGATGATGGGTTACTTAGTGCTAGTTTGACCCATCATCACATATATATAGAAAATATTATTTGTATTTATAATTTGACCCATCACTTATTAACTATTAATAACAAGGGCCAAAACAATTATAAATAAGAATATTTCCCTCCCCTAATTCAAGAGACGCATTTATGCCCTTGTGTGTGTGACACATTGGGTTCATTTCAACCTAATAGTGGCTTGGGGACATCTCATGTCTCCCAAAATAGAAAATTTATATTTATAGTTCGATTGGAACAATTCCAATTTTGTCCTCAATGATAACACTTACCATTAGGTTTTCACTAGTCATGAGTAACCTCTAGCAACATATCATGACGTACCCTAGGTGTGGGTGAATATATAAATATAAATGAACCCTTCGTGTAATAGATAATCCTTCACCAAACAATGCCATGATTAAGTTAATCGGGTATGGAATCATGTCAAACCCTAACTTAATCATGTGTTACTGATTTACCAAAATCAAAACTCAATTAGGTAAACCCTTGAAAGCTATTTTCTTGGTTTCCTACTGCTTTGGCTAAATACTTCATTGAGATAGTATCTGTGAATTAACATTGACATTCTCCCTTTCATATTAAGGGTGTTGATCCCCTATTGCATACCCACCTATCTTCATACATAACTTACTAGAGCCAATGAGTACTGATTACACCCTGATGGTTAAAGGTGTACGAGATACTATCAAACTCTAATAACCCATGTATAAGATAACTAGTGGTGTCTTAGGTCTAAGGATTATAAGTGTGATTATACACATAAGTAGCTTTTGACATGCAAATAGAACTCCATAAGCTATACTCATATTAGTCACGTTCGGTGTACTTGTTCTCTAACAAGCACCCACAAATTTACTATAGTGTCACTATACAAATGACATGAGACTCACCATCCTCCCATTAGAGCTAGTATAACCTGTGCTAATCTTAACGGTTTATAATCGCCTAAATATATAAACCTATGATTATGAACAAATTTAGGATAGATGTACTTGAAAGTTATAAGTCTCTTCACCTCAACACTTGAGATATAACTATCTATCATACTATCTAAGGATTTTATCAAGAACAGTAATTAAACTCAGGTTTACATGATAAAATAAGTCATTTCATAACTGAATATAATTTCATAAATGAATATAATGAAATATAATCTTCCCTCAATACAACTCAACAATTGGTTTTAGGGCATACTTCTAACATTAGGCTCTCTTGAGCTAAGGATACGATAAGCTCATGAACAAAAGATGCACATGCATCACGTGTGCGTGCAAGCTAGTACATTATAAAGTCGCATTGGAGTAAAGCTAAAATTAAGGAGCTGAAGCCACCAAAGAATCATCCATACTTTGGATTTGTTTGGAAATTTCGAAATTGAATTAGATTAGGTCCATTTTTTTTTACTGCTATCTGATATGGAAAATACTATATATCACTACAAGTATCACTACAAGAAAGAAAGATTATGAATTTTATAAAATAGCTATGAATGATTTTCCAAAATTACCATCATTTTCTTCTTGTATCGATACCAGTAATGTGATTGATACTTGTAATGATTCATTGTAATGATGTATAGCATTGCTCCTTTTAAATAAATCATTTTACACTTAGGTTGAATCTAAGCTATATTGTTTGGACATAGTTGTACATATAGAACAATAAGTTTATTAAACAATGATAAAATCGATAAAATTCATTTTTAACTAATTAGATTTTTCTCTCTCAAACAATTCCTTAATAATAAAGGCAATGCCCGCCACAATTGGAACTGTCGAGCCGAGTGGGTCACAGTCATATACTCATGTAAAAAAACGGTTTGTTTGGAATAAACCATGAAACGGTTTGTTTGTGGAAAACAGCAGTAATTCATGGAGAGGCAAATGAAAACGGTGGCGTTTAAAGTGGAAGATGAAACAGTGGTCTTGTAGATGGACGATATAAGCAACGTGGCGCTTGCAACTGATGTTGAAGCGGCGCCGTTTCATCATCCTTCGTGCTCTAATGGTCCTGTTTTATTGATTGCGTGGGCTTAGCCCTCCCACACATCTTTTCCTCACTCCCGCATCTTCCTTCTACCCTCCGACGCGCGCGCTGAGGGGTATATATATATATATATAGATAGAGGGAGAGTTCTCGTTCTCTCTACAGATTAGAGAGCATTCAGCATTCAGCATTCAGCATTCAGCAATCAGCAATCAGCAATGGCTAATTCGCTTTCAACTGCTTTAGAGACTTTCTTCTGCTTGTTGGGATGTGTGATGTTGGGAACTCTCGTTTACACTCTCTCCGTCGACGGTCTTCCTTTTCGCAAAGACCTTCTCACTCCGTAACTCTCTCTCTCTCTAACACATACACACGCACAAATTTTCGAATATGAATAAGGTTCTTCATATTGCAAACTACTGCTCCTCGATTATGTTTCAATTTCTGTAAAATTAACTGAATTTGCATGTTGCATTTCGAAAGTATTTTAATTGATTCTTGAAAAAAAATTTTGCTTTGATTTTTGCTCAAAATAGCAAGAAATGTACTTTTATGTCACCAATGTTTGGCAAGTCCATTTTTCCTATAAATATGCTCACCCTTGTTCAGAAAATAAGGCCTAAACACAGGTTTTTTTTTTTTTTTTTTTTTTTTTTTTTTTTTTATAACCAAGTGTGAGCTGGTTTATTTAAAAACAAGATAACAGCAGGAGAGTGAGCTATTCATGTAACGGTGCAAACAGTTCTTTAACAAATGGAATTTTGAAAGACTATTCCTGTGATCTTGGACTTTCTTTGTTTGTAAATTGCTTTGAAATTTGAAAATTTGTAAACTAATGTTGTGGCAGAGGCCATTAGGCTATGTTGTTACTTCTTGCATGAGAACCTGCCCTATATAGAACTTGACTGTTTGTTACTTAACAAAGCTAATGTATTACTGGGATCAATCCAGTTCAATAGATGGAATCATAAACAACTCCACTAAAAAAACTCTTATGTTAACTACTTGGGATAGAGTACACATTATTTTCTCGCCATTTGGGTCCATCTGAGGCCTTATCTTTTGTCGAAAGATCCAGTGTCTTAGAATAAGAACATAGATTCTCTTGATTTGTGTTCATAAGGATTTTTAGTAAAGGGATTAAGCATGATGTTTAACGAATGAAACCCTCCTTTCTCTAAGTTTGGATCATTGGAATGAAGATAGTACTTCAAACATAACACCTCCCGTGTTCAACTAATACTAGTATTAACAATTATCATTATTGTTATGATGCCCACCTATTTCAGAATACCTGCAAGACCAATGATTTTTCACTTATCCAATCAAATGTCTTCAATTACAGCTAGGTATCTTAAAAATTCGTATTAATTTTACCATGTCCTTTTTAGCATTCTCCCTCCATGTAGCCTCTTGTAGCTTCAAGCTTAGTTAAACCACATTTTCTCGCCAGTTTATCAATAGTTTTTTTTTAATATGGATAATGTTACACGGTCTTGGGTACAACTCAATCCCAAAAGCTAGCTCAAGAGGTGAGGGAGCCCTCATGCTTATATACAACACATTACTTTCATACCTAGGCGATGTGGGACTTCACTTTACACCCTCACTCATGCGCAGCGTGCTCACTCAGTAGCACCTGCCGCGTGCAGGCCAGAGACACGCACCCTACCCATCCTTTGGTATGCCGGCTTTGATACCATGTTACACGGTCTTGGGTAGAACTCAATCCCAAAAGCTAGTCAAGAGGTGAGGTAGCCCTCACGCTTATATACAACACATTACTTTCATACCTAGGCGATGTGGGACTTTGCTTCACACACTCCCTTACGCGCAGCATGCTTACTCAGCAGCACCTGCATGCAGGCCAGGGACACGCACCCTACCCATCCCTTGGTATGCCGACTCTGATGCCATGTTACACGGTCTTGGGTAGAACTCAATCCCAAAAGCTAGCTCAAGAGGTGAGGGATCCGTCATGCTTATATACAGCACATTACTTTCATACCTAGGCAATGTGGAACTTCGCTTTACATCCTTCCTCATGCGCAGCGTGCTTACTTGGCAGTACCTGCTGCGTGCAGGCTAGGGACACGCACCCTACCCATCCCTTGGTATGCTGGCATACCAAGGGATGGGTAACATGGTATCAAAGCCGACATACTAAGGGATGGGTAACATGGTATCAAAGCCGACATACTAAGGGATGGGTAGAGTGCGTGTCCCTGCACGCGGTAGGTGCTGCCGATTGAACACGCTGCGCATGAGGGAGGGTGTAAAGCGAAGTCTCACATTGCCTAGGTATGAAAGTAATGTGCTGTATATAAGCGTGAGGGCTCCCTTACTTCTTGAACTAGCTTTTGGGGTTGAGTTCGACCCAAGGCCGTGTAACATGGTATCAGAGCCGGCATACCAAGGGATGGGTAGGGTGTGTGTTTCTGGCCTGCACGCGGCAGGTGTTGCTGAGTGAGCACGTTGCGGGTGAGTGAGGGTGTGAAGCAAAGTCCACATCGCCTAGGTATGAAAGTAATGTGTTGTATATAAGCGTGAGGGCTCCCTCACTTCTTGAGTTAGCTTTTGGGGTTGAGTTCTACCCAAGACCGTGTAACAGATAAACCATCTCAATTGGTACATTTGTGTTTTATGGTATTTTCCTTTATAAGTAAATACTATGAAGAAAATATACGGGAAACTAAATGCAGAATTTGTAAAATATTGGAGGTTATTTATACATTTCCTATCTTATTTTCCTTTGTTTTCCAGCCATCAACTTTCTTATGTTGTCCTAAGAGTAGGTCATTAGGTCATTTCTTATTGATTTTATGGGTTCCAGTGCATTTGTGCTTGGATGATCGCACCCAAGTCATTTCTTATTGCAATCATGCTTCATAAAGCATATTGGTTCAATTGGATTTTTTTTTTTTTTTTTTATGATATTCTTCACTTTGATTGGTATTCAACCATCATATGACACCCTAAAAGCAAAATTATAATTTAAGGTGACATTCTTTGCACGGTCTCCTAATTTTTGGATGGCTGATTGAGGTACTGAAATTGTCATGTTGAAATAAATCCCTTTTACCAATAATCCCATCTTGGTTCATGGTATGACAGAGTTGCATGACATGGAATTAATTTACTTTTTTGGCTTAATTAAATATCTTACATGGCAAAGAAATTTTTCACACTTATTTTTGAAGTGGAGTTGATGAGAAAATAGGGTCAAAGCCAGTCCTTTGATTGAGCTAATACTACATTTACTGAATTTCTTACTGTTTGATACTTCCTCTCAAACATGCCGCCGCTTTCTATATCTTGAGAATAGCATGTTGTGTTCTTATAATTTACTTGGAGAATCATTTTCTAATATCTCCCACTCAATGGGAACTAATGACTTGCATTCTAGTTATATGTGCTGTTTATCGTCATAACACTTTGGGAACTAATGACTTGCATTCTGGTTACATGTGCTGTTTATCGTCATAACACTTCATTAATTTGTTCTGTTCTGTTCCCATTTACTATTCTTTTAAAAAAAATTAATGTAGGTTTGAGATCCATTTTACTTTGATATTATACTTTTATGTACTTTTTTTTTTTTTTTGTAATACTTTATTACTAAGTTACAACAATAACATAGAAGTATCAATAATTAATGTTTATGGATTATGTTGTAGGTGGATGGCAGCAACCTTGGTTGATTTTTATATCAATGTTGTAGCTCTGGCGGTATGAAAAAATTATCCTTTCCTTAATTTTATTCTTTTCTTGATGACTGGAAAGTTATTGTATTATAGACAACTTTATTCTTTAGTTATCACAGACCTAATAATTCACAATCATCTCTATGCCATATTAAAATTAGACATAGGGGACAGAAGTCTGAAAACTTCTCGTGTTTAAGCCACAAGGGACAAGTTCCAATTCCCAAGCCAGACAAAGCAGACGGGGGTATTGAATTGACAGAACCTTTAGCCAAATCCTTGTGAGAAAGAATGCTGAAAAGTTTAGAAATTACTTTGGTAAACTTAAAAGATATCCCCAACTTATCACAATTAATTCATGTAGAACAGGCAATATTAATAATAAACTATTGGTTGAACCGGCAATATTAATAGCAGACTAGCATCTACAATATCTATCTCAAACATTGCAAAAAAACAGAGAGAGAGAGAGAGAGAGAGAGAGGAGTGGGGCAATTTATATTAGTTGCCTAACATATTTTAGGCAACTGTTGGTAAAGTAATTAGCTAAAACATGCACTTGAAACACTGAGGATGTACCCAAACTAAATAAGCTAGGTGCCTAATTGCACAACCTTGGAGATGCTATATAATCACTAGTTAATCCTTTTGTAAACCTATCTTGAGAGAGAGAGAGAGAGAGAGAGAGAGAGAGAATATATTAGTTGCGTAACGTATTTTAGGCAACTGTTTGGTAAAGTAATGGGCTAAAACATGCACGTGAAGCACTGAGGATGTACCCAAACTGAATAATATTATAATATAGGTGCCTAATTGCGGAACCTTGGAGATTCTATACAATCACTAGTTAATCCTTTTGTAAACCTATCTTACTCCAAAATGTGCATGGTTTTAATTCAATAGCTTATTTACTAACCTTGGCGAAGAGTTTTGTTTTCTTTCTTCTGAAAACAAGATTGCATGTACAATTATAGACTCGTTTGTTATTTCAGGCTTGGATTTCCTACAAGGAATCAAACTGGATTCGTACAATTCTTTGGATAATTCTGCTAGTGAGCTTTGGCAGGTATTTTTCATTTTTCTCTTTTAAATAAATCTTCTGTACTTTATTTGTACAGTTTGACAATGGTACAATGACATGAAGGCTGCTTCTAGTTGTGTTTCTGTGAAACAATGCTGAGTGTCAAATAATTATTGTCCTCCAAAACCTGTTTGGCTGTGTAAGCTGAACTCAATGAATAGAAACACAATTAGGTTTTTGATTTTGATGGATGGAGAATTTTTAAGAAACTGATGCAGTCAGTCCGACATCGGCTGTGTACTGGGTTTTCTTGAGCCTTATAAGCATGAGGGCACCCTCACCTCTTGAGCTAGCTTTTGGGGTTGAGTTCTACCCACATCAGAAACATTCAGACTTTTTTACCTGTTTTTTTCAAAATCAGTTTCCCAAGTTTGAATGATTCTTGTGAAATGCAACTAAGCACAGCTGAAATTTTTACAGTGTTGTTTTCATTAGTGAGAGTGTTACATGGATTCGGACAAATCATATGATTCTTTCTTGCTCTTCTTTTAAATGTTGGTTTCCTTCTTCTTCTTCTTCTTCTTTTTCCTTTTCTGTTTTTATTGTGCTATTTATTCTTTGAGTTCTCCTCCTGCAAGTCCAGCTATGAGTTTTTTCTCTTCTTGTAGTTATTTTTTAGGCGTGGTGTAAATATGCCATCAGATTATTATAGATGGTAGTTACTTTTTATGAATGCATATCAGATTGTATGATGAGCATACGAGAGGTGGAAGCAAGTATTTTGATACTGCTGAACCACTACACTACTTGTAATTTATTTATTAATAAGTAATTACTCTACGATTGTTTTTTATAATTGGATTATGGAATGGACTCTTGTCCTTGTGTGATACTTAGTGCTTCAAATTTTCACATAATTTTGATTTATGCATTTCCACAACTTTCTGTTTGCTTTGTGCTTTATAAACCACTGCATCTGTATGCTTTATATTTCCTTGTCACTTTTCCAAATTTTATTACCAGTATTTGTTGTTTAGGTTGAATTAAGGGGTGAAAGTTGGTACTGAACATTTCTTTTTCAGATTTTCTCTTAATTCAGGAAAAAAGGGTTGTAGTCTAATTGTTTCTTGTGTATAATTGCTGCTATTGATGAAGTGGGAACATGCTATGAGCTTTTGATTTCTACTGTTATCATGTTTTCAATCCTTGAGATCTTTAAATGCAATGCCAAAGTGCTATTTCATCAGCCAGTTCCAATCCTATAATATATCTCCTACAATCATATTTATATTTATTTACAGTTTTATCTGTTATATTGCTGATGTTTTTTTTTTTTTTTTTTTTCAGCATGACTACATGTGCATACATTGTTTTGCAATTTCTCAAGCTGTCATCTCAAGAATCTTCAGAGGATCCCATGTACCATGTTTTATTGCGGCATCCAACCAAGTATGTACACAGGATTCAGGTATCTGTAATTAGGGGCACACATCATTAGTTTTTGCAATATGGTGATAAATTTAAAATCTGAATAAGCTTCTTGTCCATGCAAGATTTGGAAGTGAACCTGGTTGCAATTTTTCTTTTTTGATATTTCTATATAGTTACGAGAGTTGAGGCTTGAAGCTTTTGTTTGCTGCTGCATTCAGAATTTTCTTTATTATTTGTTGGTATTAGGTGAGGATGTATATAGAAATTTTGACATGGTGGGTTGAATTGTCTGGCAAGGTCTAACTAATCACTATGTTGGGAATTAGGATTTATCCATACTAACATAGAAACAAGTAACTGTTTTGGTTGTCCAGTTTTGAAGTCTAATTACTTTTTGGTTTCATTGAAGGCCCCCCAAATTTTGTTAAATTTTCCAAAAAGGAATTCTCTAAATATGAGGGTAAAACTATAATTTAGTATAAGAATGACATAGCGCTGCCACTTTTTATGGGATACAAAGAAGCATCACATTTCTTAATCATTTTGGATTATTAAGGATAGATGTATCTGCTGTGTGTACCCCTCTAGTGCATTCCATGGGATGAGGAGCTGGAAAGTTATATACAGTTCTCTTTTCATATGTTGAATTTGCATAATTTCAAAGAGTGATGAGCATAGGTTGTTCTACACACATGAAAACTGCATCTTTTGCTGCATGCCTCTTAAGAATACGAGTCTGGATACCATGCTTTGTTGCTTTCAAATATTTCCAGCGAATTCTTTCTTAAATCATGGAAAATGTCAAAATATCTTTTGGAGGGAAAAAGGTGCTTACATGGTAATATAGCATCTTTTATGTATTGTATTTGGCAGTCCCAATGTTTTTGGGTTTCTCTCCTCTATCTGTGTGTGTGTGTGGTGAATGTGATTTACTTATATGTTGACAAATCTATTTCTTCAGGGATGGTATGGAAAAGAAAAGTAAGGTTTCCCCTGTTGTGACTGCGAGAATTCTTTTCAGTGCTTTGGGGGGTTCAATGCTGGGAACTTTGCTTTACACTCTCTCGACTGATGGTTCTCCTTTTCGCAAAGAGCTCTTAACACCGTAAGTTTTTTATCTGGATTTCGCTTCTTGTAAGTCAAAGTACCATTCTGAAAGAATATAGGTATGTTGAATTGTCTTCATTTTGGTATAAAACCGTTCAACTTTCATATTGTGTGCTATTCATTCCATCAGTTTTATTCAATTAATCTCATTTGAGTAGGAACTAGACCTTGATAGACTTAATGCATAATTATCTAATATTGTTAAACAATTATGTTTAGATTTTCCTAATGCTTGAAAGAAGAGATAATGCTAACAAATATTTAAAGTTTTTGAAATGTAATTCGTCTGATATTACCAAAAAGCCTCTTAGTAGGGATGGCAATTTTTGGGGTTAGGCCTGCTGCAGAGGACAGCGTACTTCTAACCGGGCCTGGCTGTAAATTTTAATGACTTGAGCTAGACTCAGTCACGTTGTGTTATATATAGAAGACTCCATTTTGTTTCTTGCAAGGATTGAATCCAAAAATCCTACAAATATATTGGAAGTTTAACACTAGGCAAAGATTTGTATGTGAAAGCATAGACATACATAGCAAACAACAATAATCCTAATAATAATAATAATTGGTTAAATATTCAATCAAGAGGACCATTCCTTTGATGTTTTAACCTAAGTTCATCCTGAAAAATAAATTGGAACTGCAAAATTGAGCATGGGCCATCCTCACTGGCTTTTGAAATAAATCTATAACCAATTTTAGTTGGGCAGGCCAGATAGGACAGTTGTATAGTTACCATTCCTTATAGGCAGCATATAAAATCTCTAGGTTATCTCACCATTGTGTATAAGATGGTTGCCTAAATTAATGATAGCTTGGACTTTTTAAATCTAGGGTAATTTCCTTAGACCAAGCATTTGTTACATGGACCCTTTGTTTCACCCATGAGTGCCCATGTTGACACGACTCGAGATGGGTATCCATACATATACACAATGCTTCAAAATAATGAAAGATCTTTGGAAATCAGACAAATCAAACACTTGAACATTCTCCGAGTTGGCGTAACATGGATGTAGCTACATCTCATGGTTAGAAGCTAAACTGCCGATGAAATTATAGACTAATTGATTAATTTGCAACCATCACTTATGACATGGATTGATGTGGCATGTTGGAGTGGCAATGTGGTACAAATGCCTATTGCAAAATGTGGTATGATTGATTATGCTCATTTAGCTGATTCAAGTAATAGGCAATTCTGAATGTGTGGGATTCTCATTTTAATATGTACAACAAGATTAATGGAACATTTTTGAAGATGCATGAGTTTCATGATAAGATGTTAGATAGTAATAAACCATGGAAGAAAGCACAACACCAAGTATTTCATATTTATTGGGTCTCATTGTATTATTTACTGTCCATTATTATTATTATTGTTGTTGTTGTTGTTGTTATTGTTATTTGGTTTTGGTTTTGATTATGATTATGATTATTATTATTGTTATTATTATGATTATGATTATGATTATTATTATTATTATTATGATTATTATTATTTCTTCAAAAGGTCCCAATTTTCTTAGATTATAAGGAGTTAAATCATACCACAGATGTCCGAACTTTTAGCTCATAATGATTAGTGCATATGACAATTAGATTCCGCATATAATGCACCATATTAACAGAGATAAAATACATATTTCTTTTTGTAATAATTAAACAAGAAACTAAAGATCTTGGAGGCATTCATAGGGGTGGCAGTCTTTGACCTAACCTGTTAACCCACCCAAACCAAATCAGTGATTAAGGGTTTGGGTTGGTGTTTTGTTCTGATTAAATAAATGAGTCTGGTTCAGTTTGTCCTTCTAAGGGGTTTGGGTTTTGGTTTACCCATGGATCATGATGCTAAGACTCTTTTTAATTCTATCATATTTTTATTGACCCTTTGAAACCCAATGGATCATGATGCTAGGATTCTTTTTAATTGAATATGTCATATTCATAACATTTTATCTATATCAACTAATCATTTTGAAATTTATTTCATTACAAAAAAATGGTTTTATGACTTGATATTATTATGCTATTTATTTAATAACTAATAAAACAGTTTACTATAAAAATCAAATTCAAAATTTGGGAATGATAATAGATAACAGTGGGACTAAATGGGATGGGTAGGTAGGTAGGATTTGGTGGTTTTAAAAGGGTCAGGTTTGGGCTTGAGTTTTTCGACTCAATTAGCAAACTTTGAAATCTTTGTAGTATTAAGGAGGCAGTGACGCTAGGTGGTCACAAAATTTCCGTTAGGGCTACATTTGCGGGAATCTCTTTTCCCTTGTACACTTTCAGCATATATTTACGTACATTATGTTAATTTTATGCTAGCATTCATTTGCGTGTCAGTGTGTGTAGTATCTGCCTTCAAGTTTCTATGTGCGCAGACCATTCATTTATTTGTTGAATTTGAGCTGCTAAAATATTTGCAGGTGGATGGTGGCAACACTAATCGACTTCTACATAAATGTTGTGGCTCTATCAGTATGTCTCAAGTACTTCATCTTTGTATTTTCTTTAACACATGAAAGTCAAGCAATATTATTTTTATTAACTTGCAAGACACTCAACAAGTTTAACTCTTTACACAAGTTTAGAGTAATCATGTGTGCATAGGAAGTGCAACAACGTCAACTTATTTATCTTAATAAACTTCCTAAAGTGTTATTATCTTAAAATAGGCTCATCTTTTTTATTAAATGGACTAAAAAGATCTTTTCATGATAAGAGCACTGTTTGATTCAGCTTCTTAAGAGCATTACCGAGAAGAAAGAAAAGTTATTATTTGCTTTTCTTGCTTTTTTAGGGATCATTTGGTAAGCATTTTACAAGTAACTTTTTCGCTTTTGGAAGCAATAAATTTTTTTCCAACGAGGATAGTTTAAGGATGAGCTTTCTGAATCAGTTGCATGTATCAGAATTATTGAGCTTTTAGTCTTAACCTCCTATGCATAAAATTACCTTTTACCGTTGATTGGGATTTCATTTCAAAGGCTTCAAACTTTCAGTTTGATATATCAGTTTTAATCTTAACCATCCATGCATGTACAATGTCAGGTTTGGGTTTCCTACAAGGAGTCAAGTTGGATTAGCGCTTTCTTCTGGATAGCTCTATTGATTTGTTTTGGCAGGTAATCTTTCCTACATGATTTAGCATTTCAGTCGCTATGTAGTTTATCTGCTAATGCAAACATGCACTTTTTAAAGGCATCTATAATGTTATGAAGTTATTGTTAAAGTTGTTTCTTTAAAAAATTAATCATTCTCTTGGAACTATTTTAACGTACATGTCTGATAGATAGCAATAGTTGGATTTCTTTTTTACCAATATATGATGCTACATTTCTGTAATTTATTTTTCAATAGCATTATCATATGTGTATCAATTACATTCTATGGGAATATATTCACATAATTTTTAGATGTTAGATAAAGTTTGATATGTTATGATTATATACGTTCACTTGATAGTTGATGACACACACACACACAAACACACACACACACATATATATAATGATTGCTTAGTCATATGCTTATTTAAAATTTACATCTTATAATATTAGCTTTGACAGTTACAGTGTTAGATCAATGTTGTACAATATTAATTTTATTCCATGAATTTTATTCATTGTGCTTAGTGCTTGTCCATATTTGATGTGCAAACCTAAGTGTAAGATCAAAAACCGGCAAGCATAATATATGGGAGTCCCATGCTCATTTTGACAAGGATTGGGTGGAGTAAGAGTGGTCCTTTAGGAGTTGATATCCAAAGAACCATAAAAAGAAAAACTCATTGTTTTGTTGGTTTGAAAATGTGAAAGTAGTCAAGTAAGTAAAATAAGTTGTAAACTATGTAAATGAAATGGTTGGACTCTTCGGTTTCATTCCACTTACAACTAAGGCGTATGGTTCTTTCTCAAAGCTATTACTCAATCAAGATTCATTAGGAAATGATCCCAATCAGAAGATATCAATAAGAACATGAAATAAATGCAAATGGTATTGAATGGTAGTAAGGGGCCGTTTGTGTTAGCGTTTTCTAAAATCACTTTAGAAAACTCTCTTAAAAAATTTCTTTCAAGTTTTGTTCAAACAATGTTTTCACATGTCAAAATTTCCATACTATAAGTGATTGTGGCAAAAGTTGGGGTTTCCTAACTTTTGCCACAATAACTGTTGTATGAAAATTTTGACAATCGTTCAATCACCCCTCAATTTGTCTAAAAGTGATTGTCATCTCATCTCCTAGATCAAGTGGAATTTTAAGCTTCAAAAGTGATTTTAAGAAAAGCTAATGCAAACGAGCTGTAAATACCCTCATTGGCATTCCAAACACTTGGAGTGCCTATGTTATCAAGCACTACATGTACCAGGTTCTAGCTTGTTGAGAAATAGTGAAGAGAATGCAAAACCAAGAGGGGAAAGAGATTGAAGAGCATTTAAGACTATTCAACTAACTTTCAATGCAAAAAGGAGAAGAGAATCATATTGCCTTTGTTGTGAGGTGAAAATCCACTCTTGAATCCAATCTTGGGTGTTTAGCTAGACATAAATGCAAGAACTTTTAAATAAATAAAAGAGAGAGTATACCTAGGGTTTATGGAGAAACACTAAATGCTTCTTTGTATTAAAAATGAAAGTTCTTACAATGCTTGAAAGTAAATACAGAGGAAAATACAATTAGATTCTAGAACTAAAAGTGATTATACTCTAAAAGCAACAATGGAAAAACCTAAACTATTCTACGCTAGAAGAAGAAGAAAAACAAGAGGCAACCCACCTCTAAGCTAAGAAAATTTGCTTAAGTACCCTCCCCTTTAGGTTTCAAGCTTGGGGGGTAAAAGGACCAAAAAGCCCCTCATTAAAAAGTCAAAATATCCCAAATGTTCAGTTCTTGGGACCTCATTACCAGTAGTAGGCATTCCTAGTTGAAAAGCTCACTGCCTATTGCTGATTTTGCTGAAATTGTGCCTACTATCGGTCGTAGGCATTTCCTATTACTGGTAAAAAAACATTCTTCCTTGCTGCTGACAATCTACTACAGGTTATAGGTGATCCTACTACCGGTAATAGAGCTATCTAGTTGCCTGCTGATGACTTTCTACCAGTAGTAGGATTTAGGATTTCCTACAATTTGGTAGTAGAACAATTTTGTGCCAAAATTCTCCCAAATGCTTCCAATTTTAATTTCTTCACGTTCCTAAGTCTTGGAGCAAACTTCATGACTTTTAATGGAGCTCTAAAGACACTCCTTATTGCCTAATTCCTACAAAACAAGAAATTTGCACCTTGAGAGCAACATATATCAAAAGTGTATTAACTTAATGTGCTTTGTGCAACAAAATAGGGTGTAAAACCTTGTCAAGAATGTGATTATATGTACTAATTACCCAAATATTGAAAGTCATGACTAGGGGATTATTTTGGAGTAATTACAATTTTCTCCCCTTCAACTTACACCCATTTACACATTGCACCCCTATAGTTTTTTTTTTTTCCAAAGACATTTGACCCCCATAGTTTTGATTTGTTACACTTTTTACCCTTCTTTCAATCCACAAATTTAGTGTGCAACATTTACCTATGCTAAATTGGTTGTTATTGGCTGAAATTTTTATTATAGGATGTTGGCAACATGAAGTAATTTCTAGAAAAGTTTAGTAATTTTTCTCCATGTAGATTATTTATTATGAAATTTTCTTTGCATGGAGAAATAAATTCACTAAAAATAATATATTAGAAAATTATGAAAATTTATGGGATGATAGAGGATGATCCTACGATATCCTAGAAATTTGTATCTCTAAAAAACAAGTTTGTTCTTATTATTTTCTGTCAAAGAATCAAATGACTGACTATGGAAAGGTGAAAAGTGTCACAAATCAAAACTATACCAATGTGTTTGAAAAAAAACTACAAGGGTGCAATATGTAAATTGGGTGTGTCAGTTAAGGAGTGAAACCGTAATTTTTCCTATTATTTACACTCTTACATATAGAAACTTCCTGGACCCTATTACTTTTTTTAAAAAAATACTTTGCTTAGAGCGAGCTATAGCCAGTATATTGTTTTATATGTTTGAAAGAACACAGATATGGCATACTCTTTGCGTGGCCACCCATAAATTATAAACCAGATGATTTAATCAATGTTGTATCTCTTAAAGTGTCAATTTTTTGTTTTTTGTTTTGTTTTTTTTTTGGTTTTTTTTTTTTAGATTCCTAGATGCCCTTTTCACTTTTTTATCTTCTTTATAATTTGAATGAAATCATGATACTGTATGATGGACAAGTAGATGGATAGTTGTGAGAATATTAGGCTTCCACTATTCAGCAAAGAATGTACCCGTTCATGAAGATCTTAGCAGCATATATTGTATGTCAAGAAAAGGATATGGAACTTATTTGTTATCATGAGAACAAATATCTAGCAATTATAGTATGAAAATGGAAATATGCTAAAACTAAAACTTCTAATTGGTATAATGGATTTGAGGCATTTTTCTCTTTAATCAGTTTGGCTGACCAAAGATTATTTCACAACATCGTAAAACATCACTTTATTCATAGTGCAACAATGTTTTTAGCAGTTGGTATTAATATTTCATTTTCCAACTTTTGCAGCATTACTACATGCATCTACATTGTCCGACAGCTTTTCCAGCTCTCATCTCAAGATCCAGTCTACCATGTTCTATTGAATAGTGGCAACAGGCAAGTCTGATAGACTTGGTTGAGTTTTGAATTTGAGCAATAACAGTAAGTAATACCAGGTCAGAGTTTTGAGAAATAAAATTGCATTTTCACCTGTTCTTTCTGACTATATGGATTGATGGAATGAATTCAGTAATAATATAATTGGGTGAAAGATCTTTATTCTCACTTGATTGAAATAAATTTAAAGGAGTGCACTTCTATACATGTGCATGGTATTCTGGTACTTACAAAAGTGATGGTGTGGAGTTCAATTAACTGTGTAAGTAAGAAACATTGGGAGTGGCTGAATATAAAATTATGTACTCTTTAAAATGATTGTTGTCTTGTTTTAACTAAGTGTGATATAAATAGAAAAAGCTTAGGATAGTATTGGAATTTGAAAGGGTCATTGAGCTTTTGCTTGATACTTGTAGAGATGCATCCTAGCCTTCTTAACAGCAAATGTTTTTTTTCGTCTTCTTTATAAATTTATTGCTCCTTAGTCATTACCTGAGTTCAAACTGTTGCAGAATTTGATGAATTACAATCAGATGCAACACACATTTTAATTTGTACTGGTTGAAGTGATTATAAATTTCTTACATCTTTTTATTTTTGTCTATATAAGAATTTATACAGTTAAATTTCATGTATTCCCAGCTTTGACAAATTAAATATCATCATGCTCGTGAAACTTCTTACCCCATTTCTTCCCTCTCTGCTTTTTCTTTCTGGGTTATTTGAGTGCTTTGTATTTTGTTTATGGTAGGGCAGAAAACAGGTATGAAAGAACATTATGGTGAGACAATGTTATAGTGAGGTTGATGAGCAGAAAACTCCTAGACCCTTCACGTCGTAATATATAGAAAGAGATACAGTTCTGATAATGCAAAATGTAATAAATTCCTTCTGCTCGTGGAATATATGGATCTTGGTCTACACTCTACATATTGTCTTGGAATGTGCAATGTAAACAATCTCTTCACAGATCTCTGCATTGTTCCAAGTTTTTACACTTCCAATCGATTGCACTATATTCATTCTTTCATGGCCACAAATATTGTTAATTCTCCAGTTGCTGAAAAATTTAACGGATTCATTTACGCTAACAGACAATATTTGTATAAAGTTGTATTAATTTCTTATCTGAGCTTAGTTTTCATATATAAAGATGATTATGGTACGAATAGGTTGCTGATATATGAAAGATTTGAATAAGTATGAATTGTGGAGCAACGGGAAATGTTCATGTTTCGATTGTGTGTTTTGCCTATTTTATGTGAATTTTGTTAAGGGATGAAGCACCAGCACCAGTACCCTACTTCTACTAGTACCGTATTTCTACTTCTTCAATTGCTTTCGATTTGTAGCCCTCCAAGGAATTAACTATTGCATATGCCTACTGCAGATAAATCAATGATGAAAGAATATTTACCTTCATAATCCAATGGTTTCTTCTTTTCTTTTCTTTTTTCTATTTCACAATGTAGAATGAATTACATGTGGATTATAATGAATCGGATCAGTCTTTTTATTAATATCCGAGCTATCAAATCAATTTATTGTCAAAAATTGAATAAGACTTTATCTGTGCTGTAAAACTAATCCACTTTGAAAAGTTTACCTTTTTTTTTTATTTTTTTATTTTTTTTTGAAATTAACATTAAGTCCATTTACTCCATTTTGGTATTCCAATTTTATTTTAAATATGAGAATTATAAATTTGTTACGTTTGTAGCTATGTATCATAGATATTTATGGTATGACAAAAGGTGGTGTGACAAAAGGTGGTGTGAAAAATTAAACAAGACTTGTTCATTAACCATTGCGGAAGGGAATATGGCATTTGTGGATCTTTCATTCATATGAAGCCGATACATTAGTTAGATAACTCTTGGGCCAACGAGAAAAAAACAAAAAAGCAAGGAAACTAGTAAACATGAAGTTAGTAGATAATTATGGGATACATGTTTTGAAAAATTGACGGTTTGATTAGATATTATACTTATGTATGGCATGTATGCCAAAAATCACAGTGACCTAATGGTCAGTTTCTCATAAATGCTACAAAGAAAAACTATGACAATTTTCAGCATTCACAGTTTTTTCGATCTATATTTTGAGTTGTTTATATCGAATCACCGTAATTTTTGGTGTGCATGACATCCATAAGAAGAATATTAATCCACTAGTCAGGTTTTCAAAATGTGTATCCATCTATTAGCTTCGTATTTACATAACTTTATGTAAGCATATGTGACTGGATCATTCCTGTATACTATGCATATGTATACAGTATACATTTGATAGGTGTTTTGACTTTTGAAAAACTGACCATTGGATTAGATATTATGCATATGTATGTCACGCATGCCAAAAATCACAATAATCCAATGATTGGTTTCTCATAAATGTCACTGAGAAATACCTCCGTGACAGTTTTCAACGTTAAAAATTTTTTACATTCAATATTTTGAGATCCCAACGTCGAATCATTGTGATTTTGGGCATATGTGACATCTATAACAAGAGTATCTAGTCCAACGATCAGTTTTTCAAAATACACATCTCATAATGAATTGAAGGCCTCATGCCGACTTTCATGAAAGTCAACATATGTGTACAAGATGGAACTGTACACATACACACACAACCACACAAAGCTACCACTATAAGGTCCACTTGAAGCAACTTTGTGCCAAGTGACCTCCATAGGGCCAATTGCAAAATAAATTTTGAAAAATCAACCATTAAATGAGATACTACTTTTATGTATGTTATGCCTACCAAAAATTAGTGATCCAACGAACTGTTTCTAAAAATGTCACTTTGAAAAACTGTAACTTTTGTAATTCAAAATGTCACTGTTTTTTCACAATCGTTTTTTTTTAGAAACTTATTGTTGGATCACTATGATTTTTGGCAGGCATAAGATACATAGCAGAGGTATCTAATCTATTTATTGATTTTTCAAAATTTATTCTACAATCAACCCTCCAAAAATTACTTGTTGCAACTTTACATCAAGTGCATCTTATGTTAGAATCTATGTATATATTATTGCATTTGCATCATAGTGTTCAATAACAATGCAACAATCAACGTTCTCATTGTTTCTAGAAATATAAAAAGACTTCAAACAATTGAATGCATCATAACGATATGAAAAAAAGAAAAACATTAAACCTAATTATTAATTTGATATGGGGCATCCTCCTTTTCCTTGGCATGTATATAAGGTTCTCTATTATTTTAATTTAAGAGAAATTATAGTTTAACCCTTTTAATTGTTAGAGATATGCCCTAAAACCAATCCTAAAAGGCATGCCAATTTCATATTATATTTATTAGAAGGCATAACTTGTCGTGTATATATATATATATATATATATAGGAATTATATGGTAAGGCTGGCCTTAAGTTTAAAAATACGGTTGAGTTAAAACGGTGTCGTTTTAGGCTTGTTTCAATTTAAAAAAAAAAAAAAACAAAAAGTGAAGGAACCCAAATTTCAGATCTGAAAAACACGATCCCCCCCAAACCTATTTCTCCTCTCTTCTCTCTCCTCTCCTCTCCTCTCTTCTTCTTTTCTATCTCTCGCCGGAATCCACTATCGCTGCTGCACCTGGAGCATCTTCGGCGACGGCGCGGCGCAGGTAAGTTAAAACCTCTCTCTCCTTTCTCTGTTTTCTTCTTCTTCTTCTTCTTCTTCTTACTCATTTCTCTCTCTTCTTCTCTTCTTCTTCTCCTCTCTCTCGCCGGAGCCCTCATCTCCTAGAATCGTTGCTCGTCGCCGGCTTGAGAAGTTCTGAACCGTGAACCAGACCCCAAGACCCCCCCGACCCCCCCGTGACCCAGCCGCCGTGAACCAGCCCCCTGACCCACCTGCCGTGAACCAGCAGCCGTGAAACAGCCCCCACGAACCAACTGAGTCTTTTAAAACCACCTCACCGGAGAAGAACCAACCTCGCCGGAGAAGAACAAGCCTCGCCGGAACCCTTGCTTGAAGCTCTATTGGTCAAAAATCGCAGAGCAGGTACGATTCTAGGGTTTTTTTTTTCCTTTTTTTTTTTAGATCTGAAATTTGGGGGTTGTTGAAATTTTTATTTATAAAAATCATTGTTGGGAGGTATGAACATGACTCCTGCGTTTGGGTACCAAGAAAAAGGGGGAAAATTTTTGAAAATTTTTTTGGCTTCCTAACAGTCGGCTGTTAGCATGAATCGGTCGACTGTTAGTAGGTGCTTCGAAATTTAGAAAAACCCCCTCTCTGTCGGTCGACTGCTTCATGCTAACAGTCGACTGAATTTTTTTTTTTTTTTTCATCTTCTATTGTAAGTTTTTTTTTAATTTTTTTCCTTATTCAACAAATGCTAGCACCACAAACACACTGTGTTACTATATCAGTACTGTTCACATTACTATAATGTGTATTGTTTGGTGCTTGTAGATGACTTAGGTGTGTATCATTGCACTGGAGTTCTCTATTTTGAGAATGAATTTTTTCTATGAAACGAAAGAATAGAATGCTTCCTAGGATGGTTATCATTGGGGAGGAATAAGATATACTTTTCTATGAGGATGTAAGTAGGGCGAATTGTTCTAATTTTAGACATTACGACTCTGAGGAGGTTCACTACTGTGCCTTTGTGTTGATGAAATTGAAGTATGGGGTTTTGTTTATTTGATGCGAGACTCGGTGATTTTGTACTTATTGTTAAAATTGATGTTGATTCATGATCTTTGAATGGTTGTTATTCAAGATGCAAAGTAATTGTAACATTTTAAGGGTTTTTCCTCACTCGAAATTTCTTGGTTCAAGTGAAATATGTTATTTTTCCAAGTAATAAAATGAATGTTTTAAGAATTTTTAAAACTTGTTGTGACATATTTAGTTAAATTATTTATCTTTCCCCTTATCTTATCCTTTTAGTTAAATTATTTATCAATCAATATCCCCACTTGTCAAGACACATGAACCAAAATGCCATTTATACTTTATATGGGCCATTGGTTTAAGCACTTCAAAACCCAAATTCATTGCCAAAATTGCCCTATATTGGAGAAGAATGGGGAGAGATTTTAAAATTAAAGGGATGCCATTGTCTTTGTACTAGAGTTGGTGCCATGTGCATGAAAAAAAAGTGCCAAATGAGTGGCCCATTGCTAGTTCTTCTCGTTATCTACTCAACATGGCCATGTTTGCTCTATGATTGTTATTAATTCAAGAACAACCCTCTCTATGCATACTGAAATTTGTTGTTTTCTTGAATGTCTACCAGACAGGGTACGGTTGGGGTTGGATAAGTTGCTTTATATAGATTCCTAATTATGGGGTACTAATTGATAAGAGATATACTCATAAAGCTTATTCTTAATGGCAATTTGGCGATATAGTTCATTTAATTGAAACACATAATAATTCACAGATTTTTCATTTAATGCTAATCCATAGTTAGCTTTTGAGTTATTTAAACAACTCTGTGATGATTAATTCACATATTCTACATCTACTCACCGTCTCGCATTGTATACATAATAATAATCCAAAGTCTCACTTAAAAATAACTCCTACCTCTAATTCAATTGGTCACATTGATGAAGTGCTCTCAACGCATTTATGCATGCATTTTGGGTTTTTTATAAGGGTTAATCTATTTTCATTTGTATGGAAAAAGAAATATAATTATTTAAAATTTGAACATAATTTCTATCTAAGAAATTGCTTTTGAACTTGGGTGATCAACAATTTTACGTTATGTATTCATGTAGATACATGTTAAATTATTTGCAGGAATGATGTAATGATATGATTTTTACCAATGGGCCATTTTAATTAATTTTGAATTTTGAATTTGATTTTGCAGGGAACTGTTAATTTCTGTGTTTCCAAATGCTATTTAAAACAGAATCAACACCAAACAGTTACACACTAATCTTATTCTTAGCATGGATGATCTGGTTTCTTGTTTAAGGGATTCATGTTTTAATATGCACACATAATCGCCTATTGAGAATAGTAAACTTATATGAAGCAATATATATATGCACACATACACATATTAAATATGTTACCAGCAAGCTTTAGAGTTATGCAATCTGATTGCTAGCAATGTAAGATAAATTTTTTTTTTTGCCATTTAATTATAAATTAAATGTTTATTTATGAATGATGCAATGTGCAATGTAAAACAGTCATGAACATGCTTTTATATTTAAGATTAGTCATTTATCTTTAATTTATTTAATCTTCTATCAGATTAAGTATGGACGTTGATGGTTTGGATTCTAATGAACATGATCCGCCTTTGCAAAATTTGGAAGAATCCTCAACCAATATTCAGTTACCAAGTGAATCTATACCTCCATGTGAAGCCTCAACCAATTCATATGTGCCTCAAGTTAGGGATGAACTCAAACCTAATGTAGGACAAGAATTTGCTACAATAGATGATGTTCATACATTTTACAATAATTATGCAAAGGAAGGGGGGTTTAGTATACGTGGTAGTTCTACTAGGAGGAGTAAGTGCAAGGATAGGGAGAATGAATTATTAATGAAAGAATATGTTTGTTCCAAGGAAGGGGAGAGGATACTGAAAAATGATAGTAATGCTAATAGAGAAAATAAAAGGCGTCGTGGCATTACACGAGAGGGTTGCAAGGCAAGACTTCGAGTTGTGAAGTCGAAGTCGGGTACCAATTTCGTAGTTTCCATTTTTGAAGAGGGTCACAACCATCCACTAGCCACTCCAAGGAAAGTAGGTTTTTTACGATCCCACCGTAAGGTTAGTGATGTTAAGAAGAGTCTCACCCAACAGTTCTCAATGTCTAACATTCCTACTAATCAACAAATGAGTATATTGGAGCTACAGTCAGGGGGGTTGGGAAACATAGGATGCACAGAAAAAGATATCAGAAATGAACAAATTAGAATACGTAAATTATTGGATGGCCATGATGCTGATTTGTTATATGAACATTTTTTGGCTGAACAAGAAAATAACCCATCATTTAGATATGTTATTGAAGCTGATAGTGATGGTAAACTCATACATGTAATCTGGGCAGATGCATCTATGAGGATGGCATACTCTTATTATGGAGATGTGATTGTATTTGATACTACGTACAACATAAATCGGTATGGGATGATATTTGCACCGATTTTAGGGGTGAATAATCATTGGAAAATTGTTACATTCTCTTGTGCGTTTTTGAGTGATGAGTCTACAGAGTCGTTTGAATGGTTATTTACTCAATTTTTGAGTTGCACGCCAGGCCCTTCCCCTGGGATGATTATCACTGATCAAGATTTGGCTATTGAAAAAGCAATTGCTAGCAAACTTGCAGGAACACACCACAGATTTTGTATATGGCACATTCTCAACAAATTCTCTGAGAAACTTGGACCATCCACATATGATGTTTACTACAGTTCATTCAAAAGTTGTATTTGGGATTCTGAAAGTAGGGAAGAATTTGATGATAGATGGATGAAATTGCTTGAAACAGCTAACTTGAAGGAGCACATGTGGTTGAATTCCTTGTATGTGGTGCGAGAGAAATGGGTACCTGCCTATGTGAGACACATTTTTTCGGCTAGTATGTCTAGTAGTCAGCGTGCTGAAAGCCATCATGCATTCTTCAAGAGATATGGAGACAAGAGGGATTCTCTTACAAACTTCATCCAAAGGTTTAATAGGGGGCTTGCAAGACAACGACATGAAGACTTAAATGGTGATCATGTGAATATCAATGAACAACCATGTCTTAAAACCCCACTTCTAATGGAGAAGCAAATGTCAGATTCATATAATAGGGTCATTTTTTACAAGTTTCAGGAAGAGTTGTGGGATAGTATGTTGTATAAAGTGACCTTTGAGGGTGTTGATGAGACGACAAACTTGTACAAGGTGGTTAGGTTGGATGGAAAATCTAGTCGAGTACGAGAACTTGTTGAAAATAAAGATTCAAATTTTATCTCTTGTAGTTGCAAAAAATTTGAATGCGAAGGAATACCTGTAGGCATATGTTGGCTTTTTTTAGGAAAAATGATATTGTCTATTTGCCTACAAACTATATTTTATGGTGTTGGACAAAGAAGGCAAAATTGGGAACAGTAGTTGATGGAGTTGGGGTTGAGGTGAGCAATGCATGTGACATATCCTTACTTTCACGTCGAGGTATTTTGAGCCAACTTTCGAATCAGTTAATTGATGATGTATTGAGGGATGAAGATGAATTTTTAAAGTTTAAAGAGTATTTGATACAATATCGTGCCAATATGAAACAATCAAAGAACAACAGTGGGGTTGGGGATTCTACAACAGTTAATCGACCTTGCCAGTCCACATATAGTCAGCCAAGTCAAGTTAGTTTCAAGGGATGCGGGAAACGTCTTAAAAGAGGGAAGGAGACGTCCAAGCCAAAAAGTCGCCGATGCAATTATTGTGGTATTATTGGAGCGACGCATGACAAAAGGAATTGTCCAAAAAAACAAATTGGGTATGAAGTTTAAAATTTTAATTGTGCTTTGGTTCTTATATCTATTAAATCTTATTGTGTGTATTGATTTATAATTGTTTAAATGCAGCGTTTCCCCTCTAGGCATTAGTGGATCTCCAAGCTTGGGCTCACCTATTGAGGAAGATAATTTTACTACAGGTATTGTATAATTATTTATAGTTTTAACTTTTTTTAACTATTTACTTACAATATGTAATTTGGTTTTAACTATTTTATAATTAATTGAATGTAGGGAATGATGAAGACGATAGTTCGTAATTGGTTTCACTGACATGATAGCAGCTGAATTGAAGTCGGTTGGTGGGGTGGTTGTGGTTGTTGGATCTCAAATGAACAATTAGGAGTTTATTGGGTTGAAGTTGGATAGGTTGAAAAATTGTATGTGTTATTGGATAGGTTGAAATATTTTATTGGGTTGTAACTTAACAGGTTGAAATTTCTTCCTTTGAACTTGGACAGGTTGCCATTTTGTATGTGTTGAAATGGTGTGTGTTGATATTTTATTGGGTTGTAACTTAACAGGTTGAAATTTTTGTGTTGAACTTGTACAGGTTGCCATTTTGTATGTGTTGAAATGGTGTGTTGAAATTTAAACCATGTATTAATATTATTGGGTTGTAACTTAACAGGTTGAAAATATTGGGTTGAACTTGGACTGGTTGTAATTTTGTATGTGTTTTATTTGGGTGTTGAAATTTAAACCAGGTTGACATTTTATTAGGTTGTAACTGAACAGGTTGAAATGAATGGGTTGAACTTGTACAGGTTATCATTTTTTGTCAAATGCCAAATAAAATGGCACTAATGCCAGTTTAAGTCAATTAGGGATGCGAAATGCCAAAAAATGGCACTAATGCAATTTTTCGTCAAATGCCAAAAAATGGCACTAATGCCATTTTCCGTCAATTTGGTATCCCAAATGCCTAAAAATGGCACTAACGTCATTTTTCGTCAAATGCCAAAATATGGCACTAATGCCATTTTCGTTCAATTAGGTATGCAAAATGCCTAAAAATGGCACTAACGCCTTTTTTCGTCAAATGCCAAATAATGGCACTAATGCCCTTTTCGTTCAATTAGGTATGCGAAATGCCTAAAAATGGCACTAACGCCATTTTTCGTCAAATGCCAAAAAATGTCATCATAAGCTATCGTATTCATGCCTCTTTCTTCACACACATTTAGTGAAAAATGCCAGACAAAGTGGCTATATCAAAACTAGTCAAATTCATTTTCGATCAACTGATCGAGTTTTATGTTTCTCAAACAGTTCCTAAATTACTGGCAAAATTCAATTCGATAATAACACTACTCTGGCATTCCTTGGTTGCTTATCCTACTATTATCTAATACTTTTAACCTTCCATGACTTAGTCTAACTTATGATTTCCCAAACAAACTAAAAGCACTCCCTAATCGCCTACCATAGTGGCCCACTTTTGTTTCAAAACTATGTCATCATAAGCATATGGTACAAACCTTTAATATTACACAAAGTGGCTGCTCTCAATACACGAACCTATGCATTTTTTTTTTTTTTGATGAAAGGTAAGAATATTACACAAAGTGACTGCTCTCATTTTTCAAACTGATTTTAACTGATCATACCTGAAACATGTTCTTTAAATCTCATTGGTGGAATGACACTTCTTATTAAGAAGATGATGATGGGTTATTTTGATCATAAACAATTCTTTGGAGGGCAACTGTAATAAGAACACTATTCAACAGACGATATAGGCAAAACAACAATATTCTTTCAAAAGCATTTAATGTGCCAGAATTGCAATTAAACATAACCAAAACAACAAGGTGGTAATTTCCATGATTCAAGCATTTAATTCAGTCTAATCACATAATGCTAAACTGGGAGTTTTTCATGATTAAATACAGGCATGTTATTTTGTAAATAATAACCCCAAAACAACAACCACCAAAAAAAGTAAAATTAATGAGTGCCATCGCTGTGTTTGCTTCAACAGACGTTGTTCTTCATGCATTTGAACCCATCAAGCATCACTATAGAACTCCATAGATGCTTCGTGTCCTGTTGGTCCATCAACCTTATACCGTGGAGAATCCCTGTGCTGCATACGCTCGACAAATTTGTCGACCCATTCAACGAATCCAGTACATTTACCATTGTTACAAGTTGAAGCGAAGTACAATCTTCCTGGATTATTCTAGTTTTTAGAAGTTCGTATTTCACATTGCCGCTTAAACCCGCAATCACATACCCGCATGGGCCATAAATTAGCTGAAACCACACTGCCTTGGGATGTCATTGTCTGATAATATGAGCCAAATATGAATTATATAAGCACAACAAAAGTGAAGTAATAAAAAAATAGTGATTTTTTTGGAAAATAAAATTTTAGGAGATACGCATTGTTTCTGAACAAATGGATGCACATGTTAACACCATATCAACCAGCCAAAATAAATATATACCAAATAAAGTTGTTTCAGTTACACTGTAGGTGTTGTTTTAATAGGGTAACCAACGAAATTCCTTTAATATACCAAAATAAGATCCAAAAAAATACACCAAACAGTGACAAACATTTCTCATTTACGCAAAGATTCTAATTGGTCACTCGTCATCGTCTTCATCAGCATCCATGGCTTGTATCTCAGATGGATCATCAGTAATGTGTAGGTGTTGTTTGATTTTTTTTAAGTCACTTTGTACAACTCGTACATTTGAATCGATTGAGTCAATACGCTTCAACAACCCAGATAATATGTCTTTAAAATGTGTAGGGGGTTCCTCCTCACATGGGATAGGTTTGACAGTGGACCCGCTCAATGAAGTGGAAGGTCGCGTTAATGCATTTTTGGCTACACCTTTCTTCACCCATTTCTCACCATGCATTTCGTATCCCATGCGTAGCAATGAAATTCCAGAATAAGATTCATGCAGAGTTTTGGATTTTTCATTTCTGCAATGCAAGTGTGATTAATGCACAATAAGGAAGAGCACTAGAGCACTTATTCCTGTTGAGTATCATGTTGCGGGCAATTATGTATGGAATGTCAATAGGGAAACCAGTGTGAACTGCCCAAAGTAAAAACACATCCATCTAGGACACATCATCACGACTACCCGCTCTAGGAATGATATTGTATGTGATGAAATGGTGCATTAATATGGATTCGAAATTGAGTTGGGAAGCTTTGGGATGAAATGGTTCAGAGAAGTTGTCATTTGCACAGATAAGCTTCAGTGCTGCCATAACATCAAATGACTCGTGTTTAGGCCAACATTTAGATTAAAAAACATAGAATTTGCCCCTTGGAAGTTGCTACAGTTTGGCTATGTCCGAGAAAAAAAGGATAATATCTGAGCCCCTAACTTTAGAAGTAATGCAATACTTATCTAAGTCGACAGAAAGATTGGAATAAAATAATTGCACCAAAACGGGGTATGTGTGTGTATATGGCCAAGAAATCCAACCAACCCATACGAGTTAGTTTCTCATATAACATGGGAATACAACTCTGTATAAAGTGTTTGGGAACGGATTTACAATCAACCATAGAACAATATACCATTTCCCCCTCATGTTTTGCAGCAGCTTCCTCAGACACAAATTCATTCGTATCCCATCCACTATTCTTCCTTCGCTTTGAACTAGATTCTGCACCAATTTTTTTTTTTAAAATTTTGCATTTGAAGAAGTTGTTCTTGGTGGAGCCATATAGCACAAGTGTACAACCTAATTTGGAATTTGGAATAAGTTTCCAAGACAGATATTAGCATATATGGTGTGATGAAACGAAACCTATAGATTGAAGCCCAAAAAATAAGATACATATGAAAGAAACAATGACAGGGTATGGAATTGCCCACATAGACAAGGGTAGATCATGATACTTTTGTGATAGAGGCTCCTGAAATGTTCTATGTTATATTGCCTTGCTCCTAAGAAAATTCATATTTGAAACCTAATTTTCTATAACACTTCCTCCTTGCAACCATAGTTGGTTGTACTGTGAAATCAAATCTTGCTCTAAATTAAACAGAAAGTGAGTCAGTGTCCATTTTGACATCAATAATGACAAGTTATTTTCATGAACAAATCACCTATATATATTATATTTATACATCATGAATTATATGAGGGTCAAAAAAGTACATAAAGTAAACAAAAATTTATGTTATCACAGTAAGTAAGCTATCACTGCTTGTTATCTTAAAGCCTTTCTAAAGTCTCACTACAGCCACCCGCCTCTACTCCTATAGACTGTCATATGACAGATAATGTACCCATCACTTCAAAATTTAAGAAATAAAAAGACCGAATAAAGTTCCTCTGCCTTAATTCCAACTCGAACCCTCTGTGTATATTTAGGATAAGAGTGCTTTGAGAGCAAAGAAAATGTAAACTCTCAAAGGAAACTCAAAATTCACAGGAAACTTATACCACAAAACCCAATATATTTGTCTTGGGGGCAGGTATGCTTGCCAATAGACTGATGTCCCAACCCAAACTGATCATGGGTCACATGACTGGAGTCAATAATAAATTATGAAAGCACAAACCTGCAAATCCTTTGGGAGTTCCTCTGAGACTGCAAGGGTGTAACAACCGGGGACAAATCTTACTGCAAAAGGTTTTATTCAATCTCAAATTCCAAGAACCCAAAATATACTTTCAAAGAAAATAAAATAAAATAATTAAATATGAAAGGATATCAATCTAATGGGCATAAATAAATAAATAAAAAGAGAAAAAAAAGAAGTAAATGTATTAATATATCCATTATCTAATACAAAAAACAACCTATACAAGGAGTTCAACCTATCATTGGAAAGATTTTATCCAGTCACAAAGCTTGTACCAAGATCGACCTTTAAGCCTGATACTATTAACTAATACAAAACAGGGAAGGATGAGTTTAAATTGACCAAGCTTTCTTCAGCAGACTTCTAAAACTAACCGTATTATCTTGATTTAGCAAATAAAAGGCCTTGACATTATTTCTCCTTATCATGAAACTTTGACTAGATTATGTCATCAACGGAAGGAACCTACTAAGTGAATTTGCAACTGTAATAAAAAAACAACACTAACCCTTAGACTAAACTAATCCTGACTACATTAATCCTAGTTTAAAGAACCCAAAAAGACCCAACTAGTTCATTGCCATATTGGCATACTAGCATGGACAGTCATGTTGCAGATCATGAACAATACACATTATAGTAATGTGAACAGTATTGATATAGTAACACAGTGAGTTTGTGGTGCTAGCATTGTTGAATAAGGAAAAAAAATTAAAAAAAGCTTACAATAGAAGATGAAAAAAAAAAAAAAATTCAGTCGACTGTTAGCATGAAGCAGTCGACCAACAGAGAGGGGGTTTTCTAAATTTCGAAGCACCTACTAACAGTCGACTGATTCATGCTAACAGTCGACTATTAGGAAGCCAAAAAAATTTTCAAAAATTTTCCCCCTTTTTCTTGGTACCCAAACGCAGGAGTCATGTTCATACCTCCCAACAATGATTTTTACAAATAAAAATTTCAACAACCCTCACATTTCAGATCTAAAAAAAAAAACCCTAGAATCGTACCTGCTCTGCGATTTTTGACCAATAGAGCTTCAAGCAAGGATTTTGGCGAGGCTGGTTCTTCTCCGGCGAGGTGGTTTTAAAAGACTCAGTTGGTTCGCGGGGGCTGTTTCACGGCTGCTGGTTCACAGCAGGTGGGTCAGGGGGCTGGTTCACGACGGCTGGGTCACGGGGGGGTCGGGGGGGTCCCGGGTCTGGTTTACCATGAACCGTGAATGGTTCACGGTTCAGAACTTCTCAGGCCGGCGACGAGCAGCAATTCTCGGAGATGAGGGCTCCGGCGAGAGAGAGGAGAAGAAGAAGAGGAGAGGAGAGAGAAATGAGTAAGAAGAAGAAGAAGAAAACAGAGAGATGAGAGAGAGGTTTTAACTTACCTGCGCCGCGCCGTCGCCGGAGATGCTCCAGGTGCAGCAGCGATAGTGGATTCCGGCGAGAGATAGAAAAGAAGAAGAGATGAGAGGAGATAAGAGGAGAGGATAGAGGAGAGAGAAGAGAGGAGAAATGGCTTTGGGGGGGATCGTGTTTTTCAGATCTGAAATTTGGGTTCCCTCACTTTTTTTTTTTTTTTAAATTGAAACAAGCCTAAAACGACACTGTTTTAACTCAACCGTATTTTTAAACTTAAGGCCGGCCTTACCATAGAATTCCTGTATATATATATATATATATATATATATATATATATATATATATAATAAGGTCCATGAATAAATGATAAGAGAAGTATATATCTTAAGTTGTTGAGATATGGAGAGTTATATTTTTCATACATAATTATTCTAAAGGAGTTCCTGCACATAGGTATTAAAGTGGACATTTATAAACCGTCAAGAGTAGCACATATTTAAACTGACTCCAATGGGAGAATAGGTAGTCTTTCATATCAATGTAGTGACAATAAGGTTAATCTGTGGGTGCATATTAGAAAATATGTACACTTAACATGATTTGCAAGAATATTCTTATGGAGTTAAGTCAAAAGAATATTCTAATATTACGTCCATATGGTAATCTTTAGACCTGAGACACCAGAGTTATCTTGTGCATAGGTTATTAGAGTTTGATAGTATGTCGTACATCCTTAACCATCAGGGTGTAATCGGTACTCATTGGCTCTAATGGCTTATGCATGAAGATAGATGAGTGTGCAATAATGAATCATCAATCTCACTTTTAAGAAAGAGAATGTCAGGATTGGTTCACAAAGATAATCCTCAATTTGAATCTCTAGCCAAAATGTCAGGGTTAGTTCACTCATGACTAGTGAAGGCCTAATGGTAAGTGTTATCATTGAGGGTTCCAATTGAACCATAAATAGAAAGTTTCTATTTTGGGAACATGAGATGTCCCGGTCTTCTACTAGGTTGGGGTGAACCCAATGGGTCACACACATAAAGAGCATAAGTGAGTCTCTTGAATTAAAGAGAAAAGGGAATATTCTAATTTATAATTAAGAATGAGCCTTATTATTAATAGTTAATAATTAAGGGGCTAAATTATAAATAAGAATATTATTAAATAGAAACCCTAGTGGTTCTCTATAAATAGATGATGAATGATCATAACTAGCAATCAAGCCACCTATCATCAAAAGAGAAAAAGAGGCAAAATAGAAGAGAAAAAAACCCTAGGGCAGTGAGCCACCAAGGATTTCTCTCTTTCTCTCTCAATTCCGTGCTCTCTCTCTCCCCTCTCCTAGCTTGTCTCTTCCAAGTTGTTGTAAAATGCAAGTGTTCTTGAGATTTTGTACTTGTGTGGATTTCGTTGGAGGTTTCATTTTTTTGGAGCTCGGATTCGACAAAAGCTTCAACAAAGGGAATTCAAGTAAGTATGATTTAAAGTTGATTGAATCCATTATTGTTTTATAAACTCATGATCCGATGTTTGTTCGAAATCCTGCTGGATTTCGATGATGGATTCAGTTCTTTTAAAAGTTTTTATTTTATGTCTTCCGCTACGAATCCACTACATAGATTTCCTTTCATTAACTATTACCAATTTATACTTTCTATCATTATAGTTTTAATTATAATACATTGAACTTTTATAGTTTTGATTTATGATACTTTGCACCATGTTCTCAGTTAGCCACTTATTTCTTTGACTGAAAAAGTATTAGGCTTGTTATTTTTTTTAAACAATATTTATCCTAAATTGTTAATATATCTACAAGCAAATCGGTGAAGTTTCATAAATTTTCTTAATATATTTTAATTTTTCTGAATTATTTTTTCTATAAAGTAAATAAAATTCATATTCTATCATATATTATTATTTTATAATTAGCCAAACCCCTTTTAAAAACCTTACGCGGTAAGATGTCATCATTGGCACTTTTTTTTTCCTCCAAACTCAAGGTTTTACTTTGAAAGAAAAAAAGAATTAAAAGAACAGTGAAAAGCCAATGGCAAACAAAAGGCTCGACTCTCAAAGAAAAAGAAAAAGAAAAATCCCTCTTTTCACATTCGGGCATCACCCGGGACTTTATTAGTAAATAAAATATACTTAATTATGAAATTTCACCGATATGCTTGTAAATATGTTAATATTAATTTATGATAAATACTGTATTAAAAAATAGTGTAATACCATTTTTTTCAGTCAAAGAAACGAATTAATGGCTTACTACATAAGGATGGAAAGGATCATAAATCAAAAGTATGGGGGCTTAATGTGTTGTAATTAAAACTATAGGAATGCAGAGAGTAATTCAGTGATAGTTGAGGGGTCAAACTGTAATTTTTTCTTTAGTTATTCATTTATTTACTCCAACAGAAAAGGATTAACATTTACAATTAATTTCTATTTTCCATTATCACATGGAACAAACTTATGAGGAGGTGCTTAAAGTATTTCATTCATTATTAGTAGAAATATGAAGTGTTTACCCATAAGTCCTATTTATAAGTTTTGTTTACCAAAAAATTCCACCATCTTTTCACTTTACCCAAAAAGTCAAAAACTCATTTTTTATGAGAAACACATCAGTTTGTTCTATGATTTTGCAGAAAACTAATGCATAGATCAGTTTTTTTTTGAAGTGTTTGGACTTTTGGGATTAAAAAAAAAAAAAAAAAAAAAAACCTTAAATTTGGATTTTTGGATAAAGTAAAAAGAGGGTGGAACTTTGGGGTGAAAATGAACTCAAAATTGGACTTTTAGATAATTTTCCCTAAAAAAAATTATTTGAAAGTAATTAAATTAGAAAAAAGTATACAGTGATCAGTCTGTCGTATAAAACCTTAAGAGACATAAAACGACTCAAATGATGTACTCTGTGTGTATCAGGCGAGTATATATAATGGGTTCATAGTTGTTCCAATGGTCAGGTTCTTGAAATAGTTGTTCCCAAAAAAAATGGAGGACGAATGAAATTTTTCCATTTTCGAATAAGTGTAAAACACATTATTCACTACTCAAATCCAGACGTGACACTGACCCAGCCGAGGCAGTGGCTCACGCCTCACTGCATCACTGGTTGAACCACTTAATAATACAAATAAATTATCTTAAATAGATTTATGTTTATGATATATTAATTTAATTAATATAGGTTAAATATTATTGTTTCTCATAACTTAACAACAGAAAGGGTGTGGACATGCTAGTTATAAAAGCTCCTTATTTTTTTTATTTTTTTTATTTTTTATAATGCATTGCATTTGTCTTTTTGAAAAGTGTAAGAATTATATTGTGGGGATATGACTATATGAGTCGGTGGTCAAAATTAGCTCTTTATTGACATAGCAAAATGACCATTAAATTATAGAAGACGATATGGAGGTGTACTTTTACATGGAGGTGTACTTTTATAATATCATAGAGAGGTGTTTCACACACTCTCAGAGAGAGAGAGAGAGAGAGAGAGAGAGAGAGAGAGAGAGAGAGAGTTTTTTTAGAATAAAAACATCCCTTATTGCAAGTAGATATAGAGCACCTGTATGCTACTATGCTAGTCGTATAACATTGGTATGCTAATATAATTTGCTTAGTTTAACTAGGAGGCGACTTTAACACACTTGTCATAGGCTATATCACTCTTTTGGATGATAAGTTGAGCCTGAGATTTGAATTTGTCCAGTTGAGAAAGTGTAAGTGACAGTGACTTACTACACAGTTGGCCCGTAAAATTAAGATTGCGGCAGCATGGAATGCTGATACTTGTGCTATTGAAAATGTAATTACTAATCTGAAGGCCGCATGTCTCGGTGAGCTTATCAATGCAATCTCCCAAAAATTTATAGTAACCAGGGCGAGGTTGTGGGGGTAACTTCTGCCCATACCATGGATCCCAGGGTTTTGGTAAATGCACCCCCTCCAGTGCTTCACTTCCCACCGCGTGTGTTGCAATCAATATTGCACCATATACTACAAATACCATTGCCATACTTGAGAACCCGAACCCGTGATATTGCTGCTTTGCCATGCCTTCACTTCAATTCAATTCTCCTGGATTATTAGTAAGTGATCCTAGAGAGAGAAGATGCTTTCGAGATGATCGAGTGGGCATACATGATGGTCAAGGATGTTGAGTTTATTTATATAGTGAGAGAGGAGAGAGAGAGAGAGAGAGAGAGAGAGAGAGAGATAACTGCTTGCTTTAATTTCTTATGTACGTTTTTCCTCAATTGAGTATTAAAAGCCCATAACTCAAATTCATTCCGGCCAATTACTTAAGCACCATTAATTTGCAAACTTAATTTAAGGCACAGCTTTATGAAGCACATTGATTTCTTTTAAAAGTTAAATACAAAAAAAGGGAATAAATCAGCAAACTTATAAATGCGAAGCATGTCTTTCCATTGATTATTATTATTATTTTCTTCGCATGGTATACATTAATAGGGTTAGTTGTTAGTCAATTAGTGGGGGAGAAAATACCGCAACGAGGGAATTGAGGGGCGGAACCAGGATTTTTTCTCAAGGGAGGCCAAAATTTTAATATAAGAGTTAAAAAAAATTTATATGAAAACGTCGTAAAATAGCCATTTTTATAAGATGAATTTGGTTAAAAGTCCTCATTTAAAAGGTTTTCATGCCAATAGTCCTCTCAACAGATTTTTCTTCCCAAAAGTCCTTTTGGCATGAATTGGACAAAAATACCCCTCTTTCCTAACAACCTTCAACGTCACCTATACCCCCAATCCCTAGGTTCATTACGTCACACCCCGGAGTTCACTACGCTGGAACCCTGAGTTCCTACGCCAGAAATCCAGTTCACTACACCGAACCTCGGAGTTCCTATGCCGGATCCCGGAGTTTACTTCGCCGGAACCCGGAGTTCCTAAGCCGAAATCGCAGTTGACTACATCGAAATTTAAAAAAAAAAAATTACAAGAAAAAGCAATCTCTTTCTTTTCCCTCCATTTTCTCACCAACCAAACAAAAAATTAATTTTCCTAATGCTTACAAGTAGAGCATGGAACATATGTGACAACTACATTTTTCAAAAAATCAAACTAGAAATTAATCCAAAAAAATTTCATTCCAATGATTCAACTCCATAAAATTTCAGATCTGGAAACTCTTGACATTTCAATATATTTATTTGTGGACGGGAGAGAGAGAAAGATAGAGAGAGAGAGACGTATAGTAGAGAAAAAAGAGAGACAGAAGAGAGAGAGGAATAGAGAGAGAAGAAAGAGGAGAGAGAGAGAGAGAGAGAGGTGTCGCATGGGATAAATTTCATAAATTTATTTTATTGATCTCAATTCATTTGAGCTTGCCGATTGGATTAATCTTCTTCAAGCATTAAGTGCAAGGCTAGAAGGGCTGCCCCATTTGAGAATTACGGGCATTTATGAACAGAAAGAGGTGTTGGAACAAAATGGCTCTTCGATTGACAAAAGAATTAAGCTGAACATTTGGATATTCCATTTCAATTCAATCCTATAGTTGGCAAATTAGAAAATCTTGATGTTGGAAGTTTGCGTTTTAAGACATGCCGGAGAGGCGCTTGCATTAGTGTGAGATTCTGCGATCTTCATAATCATACATGCCAAAGAAATCTAAGGGGTTGATACTCGTCATATTGTTGATTTCCAGAATAAATCTTGCATTGCAATTTGGGCAAACTGCATCTCGCCCTCGGCATGAAATCACAGCCGACGAGACTGAGATTGTTGTTGTTAACGGAAATCCCACGTTTTCTGTTTCTAGCTCCCGTCTCCAACAGAGAATGGTGACTAACTAACCATATTTGCTGAATCTTCTGATGTCGCACACCAAACTCAGTCAGGAAATCCCGGTAATCAGGATTAGGTGGAGGTACGCCTTCATAGAGAGATAATAGAGAAACGAAAATGAATAGATAGGGAGGAGAGAGAAAAAGAAAGAAGAAAATCAAGATCATGTCTATTGAGGGTAATTTTGTCAACCACAAATATATATTATGTAAAAACAAGACTTTAGGCATTAAAATTTTTTTAGTTAGGACTTTAGAAAGAAAAAAAGTTATAGGTGGACTTTAACCAATAAATAATTTTGAAATAGGGCTTTTGGCCAAATATCTCAGGCTTTTTTAGTCAAAAGTCCCCCCAAATAAGTGCCGCAACCCAATAGATCCAAAATTCTTTTCGATAATCCATGAGGTTCTTGGGGATTTTATTTGATTTGATGAAAGTCAACAATATTTTTTAAATGACATATTTACCCATGATTTTTCTGGATACGTTTAATTGTTTGAATTAACTTTCATTTTTCATTCAAATCTAGCTAGTTATCACATTTTCAAAATTTGAGAGAGTTTTAAAAGGAAAGATTTTGTTGGATTGTTTCCTCTTTTTTTATGTTCATTTATTCAAAATTTGAATGGATCCAATAATTACCATTCGTGAGTTTGAGCAAATTGGGTTCTGGTTCAAACTATATATTTGATGTTCGTAAATTTATATGTTCGAACTAGTCTGGACGAAAACATATGTTTTCAGGACTAAAACATATGTTTGATGTAACTCTGATTTATTCGTTTTTCATAAAAACAAATAAGCAACTCCGATTTATATGTTTGATGTAAAACAAGCCCCATACCCAAAATGATTTAAACTTCACTCAACATTACATATGAAATATATTCAATTTTTATATGAAAACCAACAAATATATGAGTTTTGGGCATAAATTTTTTTTACCTTTTTTGGTCAAGGTGACAAATGGGTTTTGTTCCAAACCCAACAAATAAGCTCCATACCCAAACTAATTCTAGTTTGAAATACCATTAAATATGCTATATGTTCAGTTTTTATATGTAATCCATCAAATATATGTGTTTTGGGCATAAAAAATATTGCCTTTTTTTGGTTCTGATGCAATCACCATTACAAATAATTTTCAGATCATTTTTTATATGCAATGAAACACATACATGTGTTTTTGGAACTAAAATCTTTACCTTTTTGATCGATTGCACTGATTTGTATATGTCGTTTACATTCCGATGGGGTTTTTCGGCCACTGTCGTTCTCTCCGGCGACTGAGGTTCACTCTGGCGACTTTCGTTCCCAGCTTCGGCACCACCTCAAGTTCCAAAGGCGACCAAGTTTGAATTGCTGTGGTGTTGACATATGCTTGCTTATGTTTTCCTTTTAAATTTGAATTAATTAAATCCAACCTTTTTCGGAATTTGTCGAAAGTGCAAATATTTTTTAAAATTTTATATGATTTATGATATTTCGGCTGGTTGATTAAAAAAGGGCAAATATGTCACATTTAAATAATAAAGGACCTATTGGGTTATGACTTTTTGTCTTGGACTTATTGGTCTAAATCTTATATTCAAAGGACCTATCACTAAACAACCATTTTTATAATGTGTAAATTATAAATTTACAAAATATTAGAGCCAGAATCATGATACTGCACCATAAAAATTTATTTGGCAATGATAGTATTCAACCCATGGATTTGAAAGGTTAAATATTCTTTCCATCCGAATTCAGTATAATCTGTACGAGTTTGTTAAAGTTCATGACCCAAGGTTCAAAATAACATATTTTAAGGTATATTTTTATGAAAATTCAGTTAAGTATCCCTATTTCATTTTAAACCCCTTTTGGGTTATTATATCCATGTATGCTATATATTCAAGTCTGCTCAAAATAATTTTTTGAAAACTGAACTGTAATTAAGGAAGATAAAAATATAAATGCATGATATTTGTGCGGACTCCAAGTTGAAATTCCCTCTCTTTCCTTCACATTCCCTCTAATGCACTATCTTTTTCTTGTTTCTCTCTTCTCCCTTTTCATCATCTACCTCAATCCCTTTTTAAAATTTTAATTCTAATTTGTTTCTTCAATTTTATTGCTAAATCGAGGATGTCAGTCTTTAAATTAGGTGTGTAATATATACCATATATAAAACAAGACTTCAATTATAAGGTGCGCCTTACTCAAAATTGCATAAAGTGACCTCTATAGGCCTGGGTTACATGTAGATCATATTTTGAAAAACTAACTGTTGGATTAGATAAAATACTTATGAATTTCATGTTTACCAAAAATCACAGTGATCCAACAGTCAATTTCTAAATAAATAAATAAATAAATAAAAACTCATTGGGAAAAATTGATGACATTTTAAAGAACAAAAAGTCACAATTTTCACTATGACATTTTTCAGAAACTGACCGTTAGATCAATGTCATTTTTAACGAACATGAAATTCATAAGTAGTTCATCTAACCTATCGGTTAATTTTTCATAATATAATCTGCATTTGGCCCTATAGAGATTATCTTATGCAAAATTCTTATAGTACAAGCCCTAATATATAAAATAATTAATATATGTACTGTAATGAAAAATTTCAAAATTCAGGGGTGCCACGGCCCCCCTTCCCTTTGACTTGGTTCCGCCACTGTGTGGGGCGCGTGAGAATACAAGTCTACCACTTAAAGCAAACGTACATGACCTCTTAGATGAGAGTCATGGCCCTAGCCAATTGGGCTAAACCCAGTTGGTTTCTCCATTGATTAATTGACTGAGCTTGATTTCAAGTCTATTACCAATAATCTTGTTGCATGGTCACACAAATTGCGTGGAAGTCATATACTGAGCCATATGACAAGAATATACATCATACCACAAAAACAATAATAATCATATTATTATTATTTTCTCATTTTGTAAATTTATGATTGGCCATGTTCTTAATTAACTCATAAGACTTTAAAATATCACATCATTTTGGTTCGAGCACATGCACATGCATATCCGACCATTTGTTATAACATAAAGAGGTTTGGGATTTAAGGGTTGAAATACTCTATGGTTCGTCAATTTTATTTTATTTTATTTTATTCTACAAAAAATGTTTGTCGTCATCTATAAAGATGCAATCTAGTGTAGGTAGCTAATATTTGATAGCGAGGGAGTAGAGACTAGAATTCAGGACCTGAAGTTACTGAGCAGTAATGGTTTGCCATCTGTGCTACCCTAGCAGATTTACAATCATGATGGTTATATCAGACCAAGACCGAACATCAACTCGGCCAGAAGTCTGGGTCACTGGGTTGCTAGTTTAGCCGGGTTTAGGGGTGGCAAATGGGCGGGTTTGGATTGGATCTAAATGGGTTGGGCCACAAAATGTACATGACCCATTTAAGGTACCATGTTTTTACCCATTTAGACCCATACCCATATATCATGACCCGACCCGACTCGCGAACCCATATATCATGGGTTGAACTTAAAAATAAAAATAAAAAAATTTATATAAAAAAAAATTTATTTTATTTTTTAAAAATTTAATGCATAGCCAACAAAAAAAAGAACTTAAAATAAAATAAAATTGCCGCATTTAACAACAAAATTTAACATGTCATATATATTTAAATCTTGTTCGAGATCTTTCTTCATGTGTCGACCCTACCCGACCCGACCCACTAACCCATATATCATGGGTCCACCCGTTTTTTTTTTTTTTTAAATGACGCATATACATGCCAACAAAATAAAATAAAATTGCCACATTTAACAACGAAATTTAACATGTCATATTTAAATTTTCAACAAAAACTGCGTTCTTACAGTTATTCAAAATGTCACAATATTGCAGTCATTTTTTTTTTCAAAAACCAACCTTTGGATCATCCTGATTTTTGGTAGGCATGACATTCATAAGATGAGTATTTTATCCAACGGTCGATTTTTTAAAATATATTCTGCAACTAACCCTACAAAAGCGCAGAATGTCAAAATATATAAAATTGAAGGTTTTTTGACATGTTAAATTTTGTTGTTAAATGCGGCAATTTTATTTTATTTTGTTGGCGTGTATATGAGTTATTTAAA